>VRYO01000704.1:3045763-3060553 GCA_009812075.1 Sialia sialis
TGACCCCACCCCAGGTGTGCTGTCACTGCCAGCCTGGGAAAAAAGGATCGTTCCCAGCTTCTTCCCCTCAGCAGTGGATAAACAATGCTCTTGCCACACCCTGGGAGCTCTGGCTGCCGTTAGAAGGGCTGGCCCCAAAGGAATGTGCCAGGGAAAGGCTGGGACACCGAGTGTGGATGTCACCGCTGCCACCTCCCACCACCAACTGCTGCACGCTCCTGAAGATTTTAGACAAATATTTAAATATTTGGACACTCCAATAGTGCTCCATCCAAGGCTTCTCCTTCTCCCCAAGGCTTCGCAATGCTGTTTAATATTAATCTAGAACCACCCAAAAGCAAACAGCTGTGTTCTTTCAGTGCACACAATTGTGCAAGAACTTTTCTCTTCCCAGTCCTGCACATGAGCTGTGTCCAGCCAAGCTCAGTTCTGCTCAGCAGTTGCTCAAGGTGCTTTGAAATCTTCCTTGCCAACCTGACTGCACTCACAAAAAAAAGTTTCAAGGAATGTGAGGATGTGGAACTTGAAATGAGTCATCTTCCATCAAGCTGCACTCAGTGATGGAGGCGTGAGCCAAGGTTTTATAACTTTTACCATAAAAACCAATAAAAATCATGCTCCAGCTCAAAGAATAGATCTGATAACCAGATTTCAGCTTTCCCAAGCAGGGTAGTTTGCTGCATTGGCTTTATCCCATCTAGAACTGAGCAGATCAGCTTCAATTTAGACTTTATTAATCTGAACTCTATTTATTTTTCTCTCTGCTGTATTTACTCAATTTCTCCTTAAATTAAATCAGGCAGCATTTTTGCTTCATCCATGACTTATTCCAAGTTTCAAGACACCCTTCTTCTCCAGGAAAACATATGGTCAGAATATTTGAAAGATCATTTCATCACCAGTAAAGTTACCAGAAATGGATGGCAAATTTCCCCTCGGGTTCAATGGGGCCACAGTTCCACCCCTTGGGTGAACTTGGTGACATGGAAAGAAACTTTCAAGCTCCTTTCTATCTCCCTCATCTTCTAGCTGCCAGTGGGCTGGGAAACAGCACAAATGAAGGGTGAAGAGTGTGAAAGCATCACACCTTGGGTGGGATGCGCCCCCAGCCTGGCAGGCACTCAGTGTGCAAGAACAATCACAGTAAAACAGGACCAAAAGTTCTGTGATAGATCCCAGACTTGCAGGGTAGCTGCATGTAGGCACAGATTGACAGAAATGTGATTTTTCCCGCAGAGCATTGGGCACTATGACAATTCACAATTGACTATTCACAATTATATGCCACACCTGATTATAAGCCGCACATCTGAGTAGCTGGGTAGAGCACAGGATTTGTTCATATATAAGCCGCACCTGAATATAAGCCACATTTTTGGTTTTTTTTTAAATGAGGATCCATGTGTGACAAAGTAACGAGTTAGTAACAGAATAGCTGCCAGCTGGATTTGGTGTCAGGTGCTCAAGTTGCAAACAGTTTTCATAGGCCAGCAAAGCCTTTAAAGGCAGCCCCAGGCGCCCTCCCCGTCCAGCTCTCACTTCTGGGTGCGGCTTATAATCGTGAAATTACTGTATTTCCTTTAGAGAGGACACATCCTGGTGATCACCAAACCCACAACTCTCCATCTCCCCAATCCAGACAACAAGAAATGTAGCACAAGGTGTTGGCCGGTGTGGGATTGGCCCTGCAGAGCTGGTGCTGTCTCCACATCCACCCTGTGCCAGCAGCATGACCAAAGAGTTTTGCTCTGAGTCATGTCCCCTGCCTGGGCACCTGAGTCAGCTGTGGGGGACACATGAGTCACCCTGCTCAGGAGCTGTGCCCTGTGGCACGGGGGAGAAGCTCCAGCTCCTGAAGGCTCTGCGCTCAGGCTGGACCTTGCCCTTGCAGGCAGCTACGTGAGCATCAGCCCAGCCAGCCACGCCACCTGAAGCAGCGAGCTGATGGCATTTATGAGATTGGAGGTGGCAGATCCTTGCTGAGATTGGCACGGGTGGGATTAGGAGTCACACCAGCGCATATGGAGAGAGGAAATTTCTATTGTAAAGCACTTAGAGACCAAATAAACCCTGACGAAGCTCATCCCTTTCCCAGCACTAAAAGACCAGCCTCACAGGATGGCACAATAATGTCACAATTGAAATGGAGATAAAATGTCAAATGGGGCTTTCAGCTGCAATAAAAAATATCTGTCTGTGCTACACAATCACCATCTCTCCAGCCAGTGCTGCTGCTGCTCCCCAGCCTGCTCTGCAGTGGAACAGGGCCTGAGACAGCAGCAGGAAGATTTGAAATGTCTCCTTGCACCCACCTTCTTTCTTCATGCCAGCTCTGAAGCACTTCTTCAGCCTGCAGTACCTGCATTGGTTCCTCTTGTCTTTGTCTATCACACACTGTCGGTTGAACCTGGGAGGAGATGGGAAATGCAACATGGAGCAACCAGCCTGGCATCTGCAACCCCTCACCCTGAGCAGGCCCAAACACAGCCCCAAACACAGCTCCAAACACAGCCCCAAACACAGCCCCAAACACTGACCCAAACACAGCTCCAAACACAGCCCCAAACACAGCTCCAAACACAGACCCAAACACAGCCCCAAACACAGCCCCAAACACTGCCCCAAACACAGCCCCAAACACTGACCCAAACACAGCTCCAAACACAGCTCCAAACACAGACCCAAACACAGCCCCAAACACTGACCCAAACACAGCCCCAAATATAGCCCCAAACACAGCCCCAAATATCACCCCAAATAAGCTCCAAACACAGCCCCAAACACAGCCCCAAATAAGCCCCAAACACAGCCCCAAATACCGCCCCAAACACAGCTCCAGACCTCCCTGGGCTGCATGATCCCAGAGAAGAGCCAAAGGTTGGCTAGCAATGGATTGAATCAACCTTGGCTTGGCTCACTCCTCCCCTTCCCCACTGCCGCTCCTTCCAGCTCCAGACCACCCACCCTGCAGGGACTGGGATGATTTTGGCTGTGAAAACCTGACTGGAACTCAAGCTGTGCACTGGTAGGAGCTCCATGTCGCACTCCCAGACAGTTTCTGGGTGTTTGGCGTTGGGGTTTGTCTGATTTCACTCGTTAGTTACTCCACGATTTGCGTAGAAAAGAACGCATTGTGGGCCACGAGCCCTTTGGGCCTGCAGCCTTGTTCTGGGCCCTGCGGCCTCCTAATTCCTCCTTTCAGTGGGGATTTGGGAGCCCTTGTGCTGTTCCAGGGGTGGCCCACACAGGCTCGGCAGCTGTCCCCATGGTGGGTGAGACAATGGAAGGGGAATCTTGGGAGGAGATGATGTGGCTTGCTCCAGCACCAGCAGGTTGTAAAAGCCAAGGAACTTTCCCAGACTGGTGCAAAGCCAAAGGTACAAAGGCCCAAAAGACTTCCAGAGGAATTCACGCCTGCCATGCGCAGAGCACTGAGCTGGGCTGAGCTCACCAAATAAGGGCTTGCACACAAGCTTGGCTTTGACACTGGATCTTCCCTGAGCTGCCAAATATCACAGAGGTTGATGGATTCCTGGGGAGAGGCAACAGCTCTGCTCCCAGGAGACCAACAGCCGAAATTTCAGAGAAACCAGTAGCAGAGTTCATGTCCTCCTGCAGGAATCCCACAGTTCATGGGATGGGCTATGTAGGTACACACTGCTCTCAGCTCAGGGTTCTTTCATGGCTAGTGCGTCCTGGAGTGAAAAAGGCACCAGGAACATTTTGAACAAGTAGGGTGATTCTCACCGGAAAAATCTGGAATGTCCTTAGAGGAGGAAAAGCTTTGGAACAGACAGAAAACTTCCAGGTTTTAACTAGAGATGAAGGGCTTAAGTGTATTCAGGTTTGGGATTTCTTTCCACTTTCTCCTGTGCTAAAATAAATACCATTTTTCTAAAGTCAATCAAGATAGCAACTTTATAATTTATAGCCTCTCCCTGGCAAAAAAACTCTCTAAAATGTATACCCATGTGCCAAAGTGGATGTGAATCATCTCTGGTCAACACTTATTTCTCAGAATATTCATAAAATCATCACTGATAAGTGAGTGTACATAATTTATTTTGTTTCCAAATAAGAATGGAGAAGCTGTGAGAGGGCTTTGGAGGTGACAGATTCTTGGATGCCTTGGATGTTTTTTACCAGGAAAAGCAAGAAAGATGAAATCTCTGGAGCTTTGGTTCTTTGCCACCTTGGCTTCCCCTTGTGACAAGGCCATGGTCTCACTCCACACTCATACTCTGTATTTATGTATTTTACACATCAGTCAAACCTCAGATTTTAGGTTGGACTTGAGGATCTCAAAGGCATTTTCCAACCTGGTTCATTCTATAATTCTGTGATTCTCAGGTCTATGAGTTTCGCTCCATTTATACCATGAGGAAAGTAGTGCTAGTGGATTTACTCAATGCCTTGCTCAGTGCCACAGAAGGGTCCAAATGAGATAGGACTGAGTTTAGAGATAGGACTGAGTTTAGAGATAGGATGGAGTTTAGAGATGGGACTGAGTTTAGAGATGGGACCAAGTTTAGAAATGGGACTGAGTTTAGAGATGGGACTGAGTTTTGAGATAGGACTGAGTTTAGAGATGGGACTGAGTTTAGAGATAGGACCAAGTTTAGAGATGGGACAGAGTTTGGAGATGGGACCGAGTTTAGAGATGGGACTCAGTTTAGAGATGGGAGAGAGTTTAGAGATGGGACCGAGTTTAGAAATGGGACCGAGTTTAGAGATGGGACTGAGTTTAAAGATGGGACAGAGTTTAGAGATGGGACCGAATTTAGAGATGGGACAGAGTTTAGAGATGGGACCGAGTTTAGAAATGGGACCGAGTTTAGAGATGCGACTGAGTTTAGAGATGGGACTCAGTTGAGGGATGGGACTGAGTTTGGAGATGGGACTGAGTTTGGAGATAGGACTGAGTTTAGAGATGGGTCTGAGTTTGAAGATAGGACTGAGTTTAAAAAACCAAACTGCAGTCCTTCTGGCAGCCCTCACAGCATGCCAAGTTGCCATTTGAGACACAGCCCCTGCACCCCACCCCCATCCCCCCCTCACCCACAGTTCCCGTTTCTGTGTCGCGGAACGGCGGTACCTGCAGGAGTAGACGTGGTTCTTGCGGACGCTCCTCCTGAAGAAGCCTTTGCAGCCGTCACAGCTGGAGGCCCCGTAGTGCTTGCCTGTGGCCCTGTCCCCACAGATGGAGCACAGGGAGCTGACCCCGTTGGGGAGCAGGTTGGCGTTTGCTGACTCGGCCGGGATGGCCTCTGCGGGCACAGAGCGGGACAATTAAAATTTATGGCTATGCTCTTGCCAAGCTCAGCTCCTTTGCTAATGGTCTTGGAGTTTTTCTTCACTTCAGTGATCAGGTTTCGAGCTGCATAACCAAAATCACTCCTGAGGATTTATCAGTTAGCACTGCTTTCCTGGAGAGATATAAAGAAACCTGACTTGCATGTGAGTTTTATGTTTTCGAGGGATGGGGAGCCACCTCCTCAATGAGACACCTGGAAAATACAGTTCAAAGTTGCTGTCTCCAGAAGAAGATGGGGAGAAAAGCTCATTAACTCGAATAAATAGAATGCAAAGAAGAAAGGATTAACTACTTCATGCCCATGACAGAGGTGCTGAAGATAAAACACTGCTCTTGAGAGAACAGCCCTGCTCCTCTGCAGCTGGAAGGCAAAACAGCAGCTCCCACAGGGATCACTTTAGTTCTAAGTCCAATCCGTCCTCTGAAATTGTCTCTGAAGAGCCTCACTGCTTTCCACTGGAAAGCAACAGAGGTGTGCATGAGCTAAATTACGGATCCAAAATGAGGTGATATGAATGCCCTCTGTCACGTCCCCCGTTTGCACCCACTCCTCTGGGGCAGGAACAGCTCTGGCCCTGCCTGCCCTGTGTGTACACACTGCTGAAAACTCCCCTTGGACCCTCTCCCTCTGCCCTGACCCCTAGACTCACTGCCCTCCTCATCCTCCTGATTTGAGGCACAGCTTGGTGAAGGACAAAACCAGGAGAGCCTTGCAGAGAGGGCAGCTGGCAGTGTTTGCACCTCCCCTCCTGTTTGCATAGCCTGACCTGGGCACTCGCTGCAGGAGGGTTTTATGAATTTATCACACCTCTGGAAACATCTTCTGTGCTGTAGGGGAGCTGCAGTGAGCTCAGGAAAATTCCTGGCACAAGGCACACCCTGGGATGGGACACCCCCACAGCAGAGAGGGGGGAAAGCTCAGCTTAGCAGATCCTTAGAAGAAGTTACTCAAAGGGGAGGAATTGCCATCTGATCTGAGTTTTCTAATCCATAACACACAAAAATAGCTCTGGGTAATCCACGCACGGAATGTACATGGAGAGAGAGAGACAGTGGGAGCAGGTTATTTATGTGTGTGAATACAGTGAAAATATTTGCTGTGCAATGGAAATTGTAATCAACCCTCCCCCCAAAAAAATAAAAAAAAACAAAGCCAACAAAGCTTTAGTTTTCAAAAAACTAGACAGTTTCTTAGCTAAGGCTGAGACCAAGACATTTTTAGCCAAGACTTCACTAATGCAAAGTTCAGATTTCTTATCACCTCCTAAAATAACTCTTGGTCCATATTCACCTTCTGGGTATGGATGAGTAAATAAGGGAGTTGTAGAAAATAGGAGCAATATAACAAGGAAGAATGACATCATCAAAAATCATTCCTTGGTCACGATGGCAGGAATTGGGAGTTGCCTCTTCCCAAATTCTGTGTAAGATTCTCCCAGCTCTGGCATTTGTCAGAAAGTGACATTTGGGCCCTTTGGGAGCACTGCCTGTGTCAGAGGTGTTTAATGGCAATTTTGGTTGACTTTTAGAGGCTTTTTTTGCAATGATTCTTGATTTTATATTACTTAATAACTCAGTATTAAATGAACTGTGCAGAACATTCCTTTGAGGATAACTGCAGAACATTTGGGCATCTGTTGTTCCACCCATGTTTTGAAGGAGCATTTGACCATAAGCAAATGCACCTTGTTGGATTCCATTTTAAAAATTTGCACAAATGAAGATAATGCAGCTAATTTCCTCTTCACTCCACTCATGCTTTCCCTAGACTTCAGAGGAATCAAGCCAAGGTCAAACAGCTTAGGTCTCCAATGAACCCTTCAGCTAGGCCCAGACTGCAAAATATTCCTGGAAAGCATTTACTCATCAGAAAAAACTTTTTTTTTTCCTTTTATGTGGGTAGGATGTGAGAATCTGCTTGCTGATACAAGGAAGAAATTAATAATCTGTCATTAAACCAGGTCTGACTGGAAGAAGAACCATCAGCACCATGTGTGTGAGGGCCGTGGACATTAGCAAAGCAAATTTTGCCCTCACTTGTATCCATGGAAGCACAAACAAACCCCCAGTGGCTCCGTGGCTCTGAGCTAGGGCAGCTCCACAGCTAAAAGTTCAAAACCCTGAGAGGGAGCCATGTGGCCTTTCCAGCTGAATCGGCAGAATGCGAGCAGAAATTTTAATAAATAATTAAACGAATGAAAGGGAAAGCCCTAAGCCAGAATGCACCTTAATTATGATCACAATTTCTAATTACAAAATCCTGTTGCCAGCTAATAATGGGCTCCAAATGAGAATTAGCTCAGAGAAGAGCAAAGCACAGCTGATACCACGGGCACCAGGAGACTCTTTGGACACAACTTTCAAACTTTTCCAATATTTGGGTTTTCTCCTGGACTGATCTCTGTGAGGAAGGGCAGAGGAAGATCAGGATCCCTGTGAAATCTGCCTTGTGTGCTCCATCCCTGCCTGACATAACTGAACAATTCCTTGATTTTGTTCTCTGGGAAAAGACCACGACTCATCTTGACTTTGTCAAGGCTGAGCTGAGGCTCTGCTTGTGACCAGACCCCTCACTGAGGCTGTCCCCAAGCTTCACTGGCGGAAATATCTGAGGTTTTGACCAAATTTTTGTGTTTTATATAATCACCGTGCAGACTGGGAGCTCCCTAAGGTGAGAAGAGCACCCCCCCAGTGGCTTCCCCAGATTTGGGATCAGCCAAGTTCACAACTGCAATGCACACCAATTTATTGGTACCAGTGCCTGTGTTTGTAAATCATTGCCTAAGCAGGGCTGAGATGATAATGCCAATTTTACAGTGATAAGAAATGACACTGAGGATGTTCTCATGATGCCTGACCCCTGCACTGCTTTTCCTTTCAGTTCCTTTGCTGGCTCCAGCTCTTCTAGATGCACATTGTCAAAGAGAATTGCCTTGCAGTACTCTCCAGGGTGGCTTGTATCTGCCAGGAAATCCAAGTTTTGGTGCACATAATTTACAGTTAACAAATCCCCAAATTGCATGTCCTGGGCTGGAACGGGAGGAGATCACCAGTGAGGGTTTGGGGTTTGAGCACACACAGTCCAACGTGGTGCCAAAGCTAGCATTGTGAAAGATGTACACACAAATGTAGGGCAGGAGGGGTTTAAACCCTGGCCACGTGCAGGTCGGCCTCTTTCTACACCAGCTCTTAGCAAATAAAAGGGTTTTGAGATATGAAACAGAGATTTAGTGATCCCAGAGCCTACAGGAGCGATGAGGAAGGCACCAAGCAGGAAGGTCAGAGCTGTTCCAGCTTGAGTAAATCACTGCCAAAACATCTCTGGTGGCTTTTGCATGGTCTGAACTGGGTCACATTTCACCAGCCTCATGCCACAGCCCCCAGGATGGGTGTGGAGTGTGGCTGCTGAGGCAGGACAAGGAGAACCACCCTGGGAGAAAGGGCTCCCCAAATCCCAAAGGAAGAATTGGGGCTGCATTGCAGCAAGGCTCCACATCCTCTCCAAAATGAGACAACTCTGACAAAACCGGGAGGGAATGGGCATTAACCACACACAAAAATGAGAATATGGCTTGTAGTGCCAGCCAAGGTGAAGGAAATAGACTTGTACAGAAGGGGAAAATTCCTGCTGTTACAACACATCTCACAAAAGAAAGAACTTGCAGGGATTTTTGCTCCTTTCCTTTTGCCAGTCTTTCTATTTAAACCTTAAATATCTTTTATATCACTCTCATAAAGTGTTCTATTCTTTGAGTTAATCTTAAAATATTTGGCAAATTATGGGCTCTTTGAAGGTGGAAAATCCCAAATACATATCTGGGCAAATCTCAGAATGATAGCAGCCTCCTGAAGAAGAAACATCTGAGCACAGGAAGTGCTCCACAAAGTTAATCCACCCAAAATTTTGATGAAATAATGTTCTGAGGAAGCAGAGAGCTGGTTTCAAGAAAGCATGACTGTATTTGAAAGTATTACAATTTTCACTTTTGGAATTGTTCAGAAGGAAGAGACTGTGCTGGGTCCATAAAAATAAATATTGCATCTTTTCCTGTTCATGTTTATAGAGGGCAAAGCTGTCATCATTTAGTAGGGAAAATAAAGATGAACCTTAGGAGAGATATAGACAATCTTTAAAAAATCCAGCGTAGTTATAAAAAATACCTAAAATGAGGTTGTTTCTTGATTCTAAAAAATTGTAAAATGTTCCTGAAGCCACAAGGAAACTGTGATTTTGAATTACCTCAGGGGGCTGAACTCAGCTGGACAGCACTAGATTTCCATACATGACCATTTCAGGTCTTTTTTTTTGAAGTTATTTTTACAAACCATAGAAAAGGACACTTACCCAAGACAAACAAGCTAATTTCAAAGCAGCTACTTCCTGAGAGAGCTGGTTAGTCATTAACAGCTAAACAAATAACACAATACCGAGTTCGATAAAGTTCAGAAAAAAACTCAACCTGTCAGTTCTCCTGCGTGAAACAACAGAGAGCCCAAACAGGCGTTGGTGGATCGTTTGTAAAATTATATTGAATTTTGAGGATATTTGTGCCACTTCAAAAAGTGAAAAACATCTTGTTGTTCAACGGGAAGTGACAAAGCGAAACATCTTTGTTAAATGACATTTCTGGAGTAGGATGGGAGATGGAAACCTTTCTGCAAGAATAAGATTCAGTCTGTCTGAAGCTTACAAAAACAATAATTATTGAAAATCCTTGATTTGAGGACAGCCAGAGCTTTGCAGAAGCCAATTTTAAATTCAAGTTCCGTTGGGCCTTTTGACTTTACTTGTCTCCTGACCTCCCTCCATGCCCCACAATAATAAGTCAAATCTTTTCATATTGTAGGTGATATCCCTACTGAAACTCTGATTTCTTTTGATGAGCCAGTTAATGAGCAAATGTGAAAAATCCCATCTTAATTTCACTAAGCTTCTTAACAAATTAAAAGGCTGCCAAAACCCTCCAAGGGGATCGCTAACGTTGGAATCTCATTCAGTTGCTCGATTGGTTTCATGCAATAGGAGGAAAATGCCCTTTATTTTTGCACAATTGATTTCACAGAATGGAGTTCACTTTATGTCAGAGTACTTTTGGCTGCAGAAAAATTAAAAAATAGTGCACAAAGCGCTTTATTCCTGTGAACGAAGCGGAAGTCTCAGCGTATAAACACTCCCGCCTCCCAGCCAAGTCCTTTTGTGCCCTAAAAACTGTTGGACCATCTTGGTAGCCAGAAAATTAATATAAAGCTAGCAATGATTTGGATCTTTCTTCTCAATCCAAGCTCCCAGGACCAGCTTAAGCAGGGCACACGCTCACGGACAAATGCCATGTGGGACGACGTGTTTTCCCGAGGATTAAATATCTACTGAAGTTGTATATGGGAATGAAACACGTTGGAAGGAGAAATATTGGGAATGACTCCTCTCATGAGCTGGACAAACCCAGGAAATGCCATGAAGACCTCTACCAACATCTGCAAAACGTGGTGGGCTCCTCAGGGCATGACTCTCAGCCCACCAACAAGAAGAAAAACCCAAAAACGGGACCGGCAAGCGAAGGGATCATGTTTCAGCCCAAACATAACCATGGATGCAGCTGAGGTTGACAGGTCAGCTGCTTAAATAATACCCCTTCCACCCTTTGCCCCATACCTCCCACCAGCCTTTCCTCTGTGTTTTATAACAAAGTGGTGGAGCTCATTCAAGGGAAAACGAGTAAAATTCTCACCGGTGTTGTTGGGGAGCACGCGGAGGTTGTCGAATTCCAGCATGGTATAAGAGGAGTCCAAGGAGTCGACATAATCTGGCATATCCATGTCCATGATGGACTGACAAAGCTTCATTATTACTTGACAACAGCGAGGGAAGTGGCAGAAACAGCCCCACTGTCAATCACGGCCAAGGTTTCCTCTGCAAAGAGAGACACCCCGCTCCTCGCGATGACAAATCATTACCCAGCTCTGCCCGTAGTCCCCTCCCCGTGCCAGGACAGAAGGGACGAGGCCAAACCCTCTGGCAGAGTCCCCTCCCTTCCCGGGGTGCATCTCGCTCTCTGGCTCCTGATAAGGTGATGCAGATAAGGCCTAGGCTCAAATGCCTTGGATTGCATCTTTGGGTCAATACAGCCCCGTTTATGGCTGCTCCTGCACAAACATTTTGAGAAGGGCTGAGGAGAGGCCATGGCCCACATGTGTCACTCTGCCAGGGCAGAGCAGTGGTCACGTCCAATCACCCGTTGTCACCTTGCTCGCCGCCCTGCCCTTGGTGTCACTTGAGGCTCCTGGGGACAATAAATCAACGTCCCACCAGATGGAGACCATTAGGGCAGCTCAGCACTGAGAACCTGAGTCATTTCCATGAGGCTCACACCCTGACTTGCAGGTGGAAGGGGAAAATGAGGATTCATTCCAGCTGTGCACATGGTCCCACCCTGCTCCATGGGCAGAGAGGAGGAGGTGACATCCACCCACCACCCTCCATCCTCTCACCTGTGTCCCCCTGACTCCAGCAGCCCCAGGGCTGGGCTGTGCTGGTGAGCTGTCATCGTGGAAGGGTCAAACCATGGCAAATTATGGAAATGGAAAAGGCTGGGAAGGACTGGGCAGACTCCTCATAGATGAGTGGTGTTGCATTTCACGCCCGGCTTTTCTGGGAAAGGTCTGTGTTACAGAAATTCAGTTCTACTTTTCCCCTCGCAGGCCCATGGTGTTTGTTCTGGGTTTTTTACCTTTTTATTTTTTTTTAATTTACTGAATTTTACACAAACCAGCTTTTTTGAGTTACTGAATTTTACACAAAATTGTTTCCTCGTTAAGACTCACAAGCTGCTTCAAAAAGCTGGAAATAAAACTCAGCCATGCAAAGCTTGGAGTGACTGGTTCATTCCCACTTTGATCTTCCAGATGCCCTCCCTGACATTACAGTTCCCTCTCCAGTGACGTGGGTTTGTGTCAGAGGGTCTTTCCTCTCCATGAGCTGTTCTGACAGATCCAGGTCAACATCCTGTCGAATCTGGAGGAAAAGAAGAGTCTTGAGAAACAGGGAGATGTGCTGCCAGAAAAGGAGTCTTGGCCAGAAGGATGGGGTTGCCAGACTGCCTGAACTCTCACTGAACCCAGGAGTGCGCTGGCCCTGTGGATCCCAGCAACCTCTAAACAGCAAGAAATATTCAAAAATCTGAGTTTTTAACTCTCTTCATCATACTAAATTCATTTAATCCCCACTTCACTTTTTGTTTTAATATCATTTTTTCGTATCCTGGGGTTTTACAGCAGACATTGCAAGGGGTTAAGTCTAGATAGGCTTTTCCTCTATAAAGATTGGGTGTAGAAACTTTCAGCTTTACTTTCTTATCATTTCTGGGGAATAAAATAATTTCATGTGCCATATTTTCCTTTTCCTTCTTTCCCTTTTTAAGAACATGGTGTAACCAGTGGTGCACAAATGACTCCTTGCTTAGATAAGACATTATGTTTTTATCCTTGGACTGTGCCCCAGGCTCCCAGTAATGCCAGCATCAGCTAAGTTGGGATCTGATTACTCGTTCTTGCCTCTTACTCAATGTCAGCCTTGATTATTATGCCCATTAATCTGGATTTTTTTAATTTTTTTTTTTAACTGAGCTGTGGGCACAATCCTGCTTGATTCTCAGCACTCTGCTCTTATTACAGCAAAGATTTATCATATTTCTACAACTCTAGGGGTCTGTTTGGTTTTATTTTTGTTTTTAATGGATCTCTCACCATTAAAATAGCCATTTTGGTACTCGCCAAGCTTTTGGGCAGGAGTGGTCTGGGCTCCTGCCCTGATCTTGTTGGCTTTAGAGATCTCTCAATGTTTTCCATCCCTCAGTGAGGGATGAGGATAATTTCCAAGGAAAGCTGTGGGACGAGGATGTGCTTGGACAATTTTCATTCTGGGAATGACAAAAGTTTATAGAGCAAATTTCATATTTCAGGACCAGATTTCAGCACCACATCCACACTGATAATCAGGACTGGCTTGTGGAGGGTGGTGTTGGAGAGACAGAACGCGGCACATTTTTCCAGACAGATGTCAGAGCCCTGCTCCAAACCACTCCAGCACAAAAGCAGCCCTGAAGATGGACAAAACCTTGCTGAGATTTGAGCAGCTCCTTCTTTTTTCCTCTCCCTGCTTTCTTACATAACTTTCTGAGTCACAGCTGCAATTCAACCGGGACCTACTCAAGGCTGGGGCTGAATTTTATCAATATCAGGAGAAATCAAACTCACCCAGAGGTGGCCTCACATCTGCTGAGCACTGCTGGTGTCACAGTGAGGTGACAATGGCCCAGTCAAGAGCCAGGAATCTCGAGCTGGTTTCTCCTTCCCTTTCCATCATCCATGGACAGAGCACTCAGTCCCTTCCCAGACTGTGGGAAAGGATGGGTTTGAGCAGAGATTTGTGAGGCTGATCCACACTTTCTGCTTGCCAGGGTGTTTTCCTTGGGTGCTCAGCCATCCACTCACCTGCACAGGTATTTTTGGGTGGATAACCAAAGGCAAAACTGGCTGGTACAGCTCCATCTTCCCAGTTTGGAAATGGATCTCAATCCCCCATATGGATATAATCCTCTTCCCAATGTGTTTTCCATTTATTCCTGTTTTGGCTCTGAGGCTGGATACAGCTGGAGGTTGCAGGGGAAAGGGGAAAGGGGAGAAAGAACCAGAGTAAAGTTTAATAAAAATAGTATGAGCATTCAAAGTTCGAGCTCTGGGAATGAATCAATGTGGATTCTCCTGCAAGAGGGCACAGGGCAGGATCTGGAGAATACCTGGTCCCAATAAGACAACACCTTTATTCCTAGAAATAAACCTCAGGTGTTTTTGGGTACGCTTGTGAGACAAGATGAAGTGCAGCAAAGATAAGGACACTTTGATTGATTAAGAGAGAACACAAAGTACTGTGGGCAGGGCGACAGAAATAACATTTCTCTGGCAAGGTAAGTGCTGGGGGAAGAGGTTTGCAAGCCATGGAAGCTGCACATCCATCTCTGGAGCTGATTTTAATGGAAAGTAACTCTGCTGCACATGGGGAGAGGTGTCTGAGAGACTAAAACTTAATGAAGGACTTGTTGCTATGCAGAATGGTGAGGCAGAAGCCACTGGATGTATTTTTGGAAGAGAAGTTTTCTTCTTTTATTCATAGAAAGCTGTTTAAAATCCTCTACCACCGTTTGAAAATTTTCCCTGACTGAAATGCAGCAATAATTCTATTTTTGTGACCTTGCAGAGTTCAGGAAAAGGATTTTAATGCAGTAAGCATAAATCCATCAGTGATCAGGTGGTTCTAAGAAACAACAATAGCAAAAATATTACCTGCCTGGACAGGTGGTGTCTGGATAAAAACAATAATTTGAAGACAGAAGGCAGCCGGACCCTTTTCTAGGTAAAATGTATAATTAGAAACAGTGTGCTGCTGACATTATAAGCAGTGTGAAATCATATCATTAACA
>VRYO01000704.1:3067976-3079403 GCA_009812075.1 Sialia sialis
TTCTGTTTTAATTTTCCTAGTAAAGAACTGTTATTCCTAATTCCCATATCTTTTCCTGAAAGCCCCTTGATTTCAAAATGAGAATAATTTGGAGGGAGGGGTTTTACAGTCTCTATTTCAAAGAGAGACTCCTGCCTTTCTTAGCAGACACCTGTCCTTGAAGCTATGACACTGCTACAGACCAGAATTCTGCATAAAAACACCAATGAATAATTAGCAGAGGGAAAGGGCTCTTTATTGCTCTTATTTATACTTCAGCAGCACTTAGGGGATGGAAGCTCCCAGCCCAGATGCTGCTCAGAAATGCTGCAAGGAACATCCCTGGTGATAAAAACTGCAGGCAGGAGGTAAGGAAGAGAAGGGAAGAGGGAAACCAGAGCAGCTCAGCCCCACATGCACATCTTCAAAGGAAAATAAAGCCACTGCATTGTGAGAATCACCCAAACCTGAAGAGAGTTTAATCAGCTAATTGTTTTAATTGAAAGAGGAGCTGATCCACAGAACCGATTTCACCATGAGAATGAGAAAGAATGGAACCATTACTGAAAATGATTTAGCAACATCTCATGAGCCAATGGAGTCTCCATGAACTCAGAGAGAAACACCATCACCAAGGACTGGAACAATTCCTTTTTGGCCTGAATTTCACTGATGGGTATACAAGATACATATAAAATAAATTCCTTGTCACTCTGAAACTCCATTTTCCCAATTTTATACAACAGCTCCTCTCATCTTTCTCCTGGAAATCTCCATTTCTTCCAGTTAGGAGTTTCTGATTGGCATTGGCTCCCAGGAATAACAACCAGCCTGGCATCCACCAGCAATTTACGCTCCACAGTTGCAATATTCTTTTTATGCACTTAGGTTTTGGCCCATTTTTCTCTCTAGAAGATTATGCAATACTAATTACATTCTTTTTTTTTCCAGGAGAGTTGATAGAAACACATCCAAAGGCATATTTCCCCAGGCAATAGCCTGCTTTAATAAATTCTGGTTGCACTGGAAATATTTGTATTTTAATCTGTAAAACAGAGATTAAGCAAAAGTTTCTAATATTGCTCAAGCACTTCAAGCCAAGAAACAATTCCATTGTACTTTAAATTAAATATGTGATTTTCATGTCATTCTAAAGGAGGGTGGATACATTTCTTTCCCAAATGTTCCAGTTGTGTATTCATGAGTTTTGATCAAAATATTAAGAAAATAACCAACATTTGCTGTGAGCACAGCAGGTGACACAGCAATGCAGTGCTAAACTCCACACTGCTGATCAAGTGTATCAAGCATTTTTACAGAAATTTAATCTAATCCTTGCTTGAAAAATAAATCCTAGACAAGAGCAACAAGGATAAGGGGCTTTCAGAGAAAGCAGCACATGCTTAGGCAAGATGGATAAATTAAATAATGAAATGCACACCTTCAGAAATAATTTTTCTTTGTTCTCTTAGCAGGCAGATCCATAGGTATTGTGATAATCTATAGACAATGAGATTTAGCTACTGGACACCTTATCCCAGTAAGAAATATCCACCATGGGTACCCTGGTGAGCGCAGAAACATTTTCTGGTGCAAACAGAACTTTTCCAAAACTTTGGGCCCCAGATACCAGTTTGGCTTGGCTAATTTAACAAAACCCACTTTAAAACCTTTGCTCAGATGCTCAGGCTTTCCTCTTACTCAAGATGGCAGCAGAGATTCTGAGTCACCGAGCAGAGCTGGGTTCATTTTCTGCACCTCTGTGCCTGGAAACAGCTCGGTCCTGGAATGGAACGAGGCAGAACCCAAGAGAAAATAAACCAGGAGCTGATTCCGGATGCTCCTCACTGTGTCCTGTTGCTCCTGGCCACCTCCCCTGCTTCCCACACAGAACTCATGATGTTTGCACAGCCCTGCTGCAGAGAGGACTCGTCTCCAGGTTGCAGCATCAGAGAGACAAAGCAGAGGAGTATCCTGGAACGGCAGAAAGGGCTGATTTGAAACAGATGTTTTCCCTTAATTGCTCATTGCAGAGGCAGCGCAGTAACTAATCCACCTGCTGTGTTCCCACAGGGGTAATTACTCACCCCGTGCTCCCAGCAAGCTGAATTTATGTTTTCCACGCCTCATTATATTCATCTCTGCCCAACAACATGCCCCAAAGTGCTGCATGAATGCCACACTCACACAAATGCCCAGCTCCTGCTTGCCCCTAGATCCCCGGGAGTGTCCAAGGTCAGTTTGGACATTGGGTGATAGAAGGTGGATTGGAACAAGAAGATTTTGTTAAAGTCCCTTCCAACCCAAACCATTCTGTGATTCTACAGCTCTAGGTAGAGTTAGGAGCATTTCCAGTGTTGCTTACATATAGAGATTCACATGGCAAGTGAGGTTTTCCAGAGGATCTGGAGATGTTAATTAAAAATAATTGTGTGGTACATGTTGAAAGGAGAGCTTGCCAATCACAGCAGTAAATAATTAATGTCTGAAATCCCTGTTTTTCCTGACTCGTTTTGCCATAGGAGCTGATCAGAAACATACAGTGAAGCCTGAATATCCAGAAGATGTTAGTGAATATTTTTAATTTACTCATACAATTCTATTCTGAGCCACGTTCAGCACAGAGCAATGATTGGTGTTTACCCATCATTTTCCCCAAATATTTCAAGACTTGCACTCAAAGGTGCTGCTCAGCAAGGAGCCCTCGGTAGTGACATCTGATCATGGTTAACATGCAATTAACAGTTACAAAAAGTTAATTTAGTGAAGAAAACCAAAGTTTTGATGGATGTCTGCTTCTCACCCAGACCTTGGAAGGAGAGACAGCCTCCAAAAGTGGGACTGGATCCTTCCTCCCTGCCAGAGGAATTTGCCTTTGATGGAGTGGCTGGTGCACAAGCGATGGGAGGTGAAAAATTGTCACTGCCTGGACTTGCTAGGGCTGGAACAGACCTCCAAGCTTGGTTCTGCTCCTCCTTAGCACAGCCTTCATCTTGCCTTCTCTTCCAGGGAGCTGCTTGTTTCAGAGCCTCAGGCTAGAGCCAGCACCAGCTGGAGATAATTTAGTCCTGCTTCACTAATGTTGATGTCTCTGGATTTAATATTGGCTTTTCTGGAACCCTGCTGGGCTCTTTGGCTTGGCAAGGTGGCTCAGGTAGTTATCCTGAGCATAATATTTTGTTAACCAAGCGGGTGCAGATCTATTTCAAACACAAAACAGGAATCTGCTCATACAGGACTAACAAAGCTCCCCAAACTCTTCCCCTGCTGGATGCTCAGCAGCCCCCAGCTCTGGGGAACATCCTCAGAAGCCTTTCAGGCTTCACTAGTGCCTGCTGGAGCAGCACTCAAAACCAAAATGAAGTCCTGAGAGGGAAAATCCAGTGGCTGGAGAGATGGATATGGATGGAAGGGGCATCACAAAGAGCTTTGAGCTTGGTCGGGGGGGTCACCAAAGCTCTGAGCTTTGTCACTGTGGTCACCAAAGCCTGAGCTTGGTCAGGGGTGTCACGAAAGCTCTGAGCTTTGTCACCGTGGTCACCAAAGCCCTGAGTTTGGTCATTGTGGTCACCAAGGGCTTTGCTCAGTGGAAGAAGCACCCAGGTCCAGCCCCCACTGCTCTCCCCATGGCTCCTGGGAATAGCTGATCCAAGGGATCTGAGCAATGGCCTAGGGGGAAGCTGGGAGGGAGCCCAGATAGAGGCAGTTTTGGGAAGAGCAGACCATAAAAAGCTGAGGGACAGGCACAAACCCTGAGCTGAAATCCCTGGCAAAGCAGAAATCCAGAGGGACATTCAAGAATTGCCCCTTGCTAGACTGGCCATGGAATATTTTCCTGTCCTGCTGATCCTGAGCTCTGTCCTGGGTTTCTCTGTCCCTGTGTTTCTCTGTGCAGGGTGATTTGGGACAGAGGGACACCAGAGCTGGACAGGAAATCCCAAATGTGACCCCAGCAGTGCTGTAAAAACCAGGGATGTTATCCCAGGAGCAGGACAAAGGAACGACACAAAGAGACTGAAGAAACCTGTAGGTTTACAGCAACTTTAATTTACCTGTCTCCCCTCAGCTGTGTCCAGCAAAGCCAAATTGAAAATATCTTTTTGCTTTGACTCCAAACAGTTCAGTTTGAAATTAAAGGTTTGATGCCTGCCTTGCACACAGCTCTGGTGAGGAATGTTGGTGTGATATAAAGTTTTTCCTTCAAGCCTCTCAAAATCTCCTGTTTTATCAGTGGCTGCAGTTATTTATGCAGGTAAATGCAGCCCCAGTACTTGCCAGTGGCATGGAAAAGCCCTGGAATTAACCCAGCAGTTTTGATGTCTGCAGTAATTGTAGTCTGCCTCCTCTTTCATGAAGAGAAAAATTTGCTTCAATACTCAAGATAAAACAAATAAATCCATTATAAAAGCCCATCTAATTGAATTAAATGCAAGTAGCCTCTCAGACTGCCCGTTCTGTGAATCACATTATCTTCATGTTTACCGACTCTTTGACAGGAGTCTAAATGATCCCAAATTTTATCAGAATAAATCAACTAAACACAAAATAAAATCCCTTCTGAAAAGGACAGACGTTCTTAGCAGTCATCTGGAACAGATTATTCCTCTCCAAGTAGCATTGTTGATACTGAAAGTGTTGTAAGAATATCCTTTTCTAATGTGGTTCTGCTCTGGCTCCATCCATAATAAAACCAGTTGGTGCCAAAGAAGCCACTTAGCATGACAAGCTCCCCAAAACCTGGATTATTTGTGTAAGACTCTGATTGGACGTTCCAAGCTCCATGATCTGATGAAATTTCTTTTAATATTTTTAAAAGAGACCAAGGAATGAGCATCACCTAATCTGGGGAAATGTTTTTGTTGAGCCATACACCCTCCAAGTCCTCGTAAATCCTAAATGCCACTAAAGAGAGATGGAGACTGGAAATCAAAAGAGTTCCCCCCATTTCCAGCCTTGTAAAGCCCAAAATTACTGCACCTTTTTTATTTTCTGGAGTATATATTGTCAGCTTTGCAGGGTGGCTGCATTCAAAGGTTACAAGAGATAAAGCAGAATGTGTATTAGTCTCATAAATAAATGCCAATCAAAGAACACCACCTTTACACCAAGATACTGAGAAAAATCCAATAATACTGGGGGCTCTAAAGGGAGCAACTGAAACAAAACCAGCCAGCAGAAATCTGAACGCTCACCACTTTTTATCTCGGATGGATACAGGAGTGCCAGGATCCCAAATAAAGGCATTTCTAGAACATTCCTGGTGCTCAGTGCCTTCTCTTCCCAAAGAACATCTCCACTTCTGCCACCTCACAGATGTTTGTGTCTCATTGCCCAGCACTTTTCTGTCTCAAGCCATAAAGAAGTGATCAGGGACAGAGAGATGAGGATGGAAATTCCCTAGGAAAATGGCATTTTAAATTACAGAATTTTAAATTGATTTTCACCCTTTTTTTTCCCTTCCGCACTCACATATTTATGATCTGTTCCTGCCCTACTTATGCAACCTCAGCTTCTCTAGATGTCATGGTTACACCAAAAAATAGTTATTATTTGTGAAAGCTCTTCAGAACTTTGTGGGGGAAAAAACAAGTAAAACAAACATCACCACAGAGCCTGTTAGATGCTGGACATTACCAGTTCCAGCTGTTCTATCAGCCAAACACTTCCAAAGAGTTTTAGCCCAGAGCAGCAAATCTCAATGAACGCTGATCAAAAAAAAAAGAAGAGGGGATGAGAAGAGTCAGAACCACTTCAGAAATTCTTTGAAGTCTCAGTGTTCCCCATCAGGCTGCTGTTCCCTGAGGTCAGTGGTCTGCTCCTCAGCCCAATGGCATCCCCTGACACAGAGCTGAGCCCTGGCTGCTCTGCTTTGCTGCCCATCCTCACGACGAGAGGAGCACAGCGAGGATCTGATTTTGTCCATGTGGCTGTTGGCAGAGCAGTCACACCAGGGCTGCTGTCCCCTCCCTGCAGCCCTGCCACCCTCGCTGGGAGCCTTTCTGCTGCTCCTCTTTGTTGTCTGTGCTGTCTGATAGCAGAGGAGCTGCCAACCTGCAATTAGAAACGAGCTGTGCCTTTGTGCTCCGTCTGCCCAGAGATAGGGCAGTAATTTACGTAGCCAGCATGCCAAGGGCTTGCCAACAATGGCAACAGCGAGTTCATCATAAATTACTCTTTTTGGGGCTCTTCCTTTGCTTGCCAATGGAGGAAAAGCAAAGAAAAATGACAAAGAGCCTTGCTCGTTTCCTTCAGACAACTGTGATTTATTACAGGCGAAACAAGGATTCCAAAAACATTACTCCTATAAGGGAAGGTAACTCAATCTCCAGCAAAAATAAACAGCCATGTTTAAATAAACCTTCTGAGAAGTGCTACTGCCCTTTTCCCTGGAAATTGGGGGAGCATTTCTTTGCCCTGACATTGCTCTGCTGTGTGAGACGCTGTCCCAGGGATCTCAGCTGGTTTGGGTGGCCTGCTAAGTCATCAAAGGATAAAAGGCAGAGAACAAAGGGGAAAATAAAAGTATTATGAGCTGCAGCTGAAGTGGCTGACAGATGCTGGGTTGTGGGAACTGCCTTCCATCCTCAGGGCAGAGGGTTCATCCCACTCCTGCTCCTGTGGGGAAGGGGTGCCATGGCCAAGGTCTTTCCCCAGTGACCATCCCCAGCCAGTGGTCAGTGGTTTAGGGACTCTCCCTAGCTCTGCCATGAGCAGTGAATTCAATAAATCACAGCAACTCTTCGGTTACATCCCCTGCAAGGGCCCTCAGAGCTTTCAGCAGCCCCAACAAACCCAAGAACAACCTTCCCATGGCTCACAGGACAGGAGCTGGCCCCTCTGCACTCACCCTCTCCAGACCTCTTCCCCTCCCCAGTGGGAAAGGTGGGAAGGTGAAATTTCACCTTCTTTCCTCCTCTCCTTTGGCACCGAGATGGCAAATTGCTCAACCAATAGAAGAGGCTTCAGAGAATTTACAGAATCACAGAATTTACGGAATCACTGTGTTGGAAGAGACCTTCAAGATCATTGAGTCCAACCCTAGACCCTGGCACCCAGTGCCACACCCAGGCTTTTTTAAACACATGCAGGGATGAAGACTCCACCACCTGCTTGGGCAGGGCATTCTAATACTTGATCATTCTTCCATGAAGAGCTTTTCCCTGATGTCCAACCTGTATAGAAGAGGGTTCATGAGAGTTTGGGCAGGGCATTCTAATACTGGATCACTCTTTCCATAAAGAACTTTTCCCTAATGTCCAACCTGTAGAGAAGAGAGTTAATGAGAGTTAGGGGACAAATGCAGAGCTCCAGGAGAAGGCAGGCCATGGCTGCTGGAGGAATGGCAGCAGCTGTCCCCTGGTCTGAGTCCTGCTGTCCCTCCCTGTCACACACGCAGCAGCCCAGCCTGCGAGCACGTGGTGTGTGGGGAGCCCCAGCAAAGTGCCCTGGCATAACCCCCAGGGATTTACTGCCTCAACCCAGAGTGATCCCAAGGCACTCCCTCTGCCTGCTCTGCTGCTGGCCTTGCTCTTTGCTGGACTTCCTTATCCCAACTCGCTCCTTAATTAGCACAGGCCATTAGGAAAACTCCCTGCAGTAATGTCTATCCCCTTCTCTCTGCTGAGATGAGACATTAATTAATGACACAAAACAAATTAGTCATGCAGTTGCTTGGGTTTGGAGATCTCTCAGATGCTGTGAGCACATCACTCAGACTTAGGGTGGATTTTTTTATTGTGCTTTGTGGAGCTCATCAGCAAGATAAAGGTAATTAAACCAGCTTTTAAAACTAGTAGGATAAAGGAGCGGGGAGAAAAATAGCAAGTCTTGTCTTTATGGATTTCTGTGATGATGAAAAGGCTGGCAAGGATAATTGACTCGTGAATTAATAGTGATCTGAGCTGCTGTGACCAGCTGAGAACAAGAGCTTGCCTATAGCTTCAGGCAAACCAGGCAGGGTTAAATCCCCGAGGAACTCAGGCAGCTGGGACATCTAAGTGCAAAGCAGGCAGAGCTGCCAAGGCTCCTTTTCCAGCATGCGGAGACAGCAAGACAACTTGGCCCGGGCTCCAAAACAGCTGGCATGGCACCCAGGGAGCTGCTGGCCAGAAGAAAATGCCAAGGGAAGGAGCTTGCCTGCAGGCACAGCCCTGCAGGGAGCTGGGTGCTGGCTCAGGCTGTGTTACCCACCCAGAGCTGGATGAACACCCTGAGACAGAGCTCTGGGACAGTCACAGCCCTCAGCTACTCACTCAGAGCTGCAGGAGTCACCTTGGAGCTGTGGGACATCTCAATATCCCTGGGCCAGCAATTCTCCTCTGTCCCACGCCCTGGTGCCAGCCCTTGGCTCTGGTGATGGCTCAGCTTTCCAGACTGAGCTCCAGCACTGAAAATGCTCTGGGGACACTCTGCCCTTGTAGGAGAGGCCTCTGGAGAAGACAGGACAGATGGAGGGATGCTCATGGTGCCAGGGTGGGAATGAAGAGATGGAAATCTGTGCCTCCCCTGAGGGCAGTGATGGTCAGAAACATCAGCACAAGGGACATTCTGAAGCCTCAGGAGTCTCCTGGTGGAAATGCAGGTGGATTTTCAGGGGCTTTCTAACGGGCAGCAAGCCAAGGGGCAAGATTGACGTTTATACTTTGGGCTGAGACACGCTGAGCTAAACCACAATCAAGCAATGTTTTCCATCTGTGCTCAAACTGGATCCAGCCCATCAGCCCCAGCCCTGGGAGGCAGCAGGTCCCACCTGAGACCTCTGCAGAACCTGAACCACACAGCAATAACCCTGCAGGAAAGCTCCATTGTCAAGCAGTTTGCATGGAAAATAAAACACTTCAAAGTACGTACCTGTATGTGTTGTGATCTTTTTGTATAATTTCCCATGTCCCATTGTATAATTTCCCTTGTACTATTATACATATATATATATATATATATATATTCAGAATAGTCAGGAAAACCCCACTTGAGTTATGTTCTCCTCTGGTGTGAATTGTGTCAGACATCGAAGCTTCAAAGGAGAATGAAAATACTCTGAAGCCATCACCATAAACTGACTGAGAGCATTTTAAGAAATATTTTAACAACTCAGCTGAAATACCTTCCAGAGACAACTACAACACTGAACTGCAGGGCTTTCTTTCCCCCCCAGGGGATAATTTTATTCCCCACCAAAAATTCAACATTTACCCTTTTGATCCCAGTTCTATCTGGCAGCTTTCACATTTCCATTATTTGGCAGCACAGCAAGGATTAGGAGCCTTCCTGATGTCCCCTCTCTCCCTGAAAGAGAGCACATGGCTGATGTAAATGTTTTGGTTGTAGTATTTGGGCACACATCCAGTGGGGATCTCTTACCTGCTTTGTTGTCACTTCTTGTGCTTTGCCTGCCACACTGATCTGATAAAATCAGAGCCAATGGAACAGATTTATATCAGGGACGACTTAGCCTGGAAAGCAGAATCCTCTCTCCATAACCATTCCCTGCTTCTAAGGCTGTGGAAACAGAGAGCTCCTAAAAGGGAGAAGAAAACAGAGAAAACAGCACATCTACCAGGTAACAGGAATTTTGCAGGATTTGTTACAACAGGGAGCACATCCAGGTTGTTGTAAATGTTTGGCACCCCCTTAACATTTTTGGTTCAAAAAGCTCCTCTTAGTCTGGGCCTTTTTGGGCAGAGCACCACAGGAAGGGTGAATGGAAATGCACTGATTAAAGAGTGCACATTTGCAACACTGAGAGATATCAGCCAGCCATAAAAGAGCTGGGAATCAATATTTCATATCTGGCCACAGCAGTGGCCATTGGCAATTTGTGATTCTCCCATGTGCCTGGTCCATGACATCTTTTATGGCCTGATCTGCAGATTTCCTCGGAAGTGTTCAAGGCCAGCTTGGAGCAACCTGAGATAGAGGGACGTGATAGATAGAGGGGGGAAAACAAGATGAGGTTTAAGGTCCCTTCCAACCCAAACCATTCTGGGATTCCATGACATTCCCAGTATCTCAACACCAAGGGTATTTCTCTCTGTAATTTAAATTAAAGCTGCCTGAACAAACCTGCATCTCCCAGCAGCCAGGTTTCACAGCACCACGACCCAACCAAGGCAGAGGTGTGGAATTGGGGTGTGTTTAAAAAAATGCTGCACACCTGAGTGATGGCTCAGACAGTCTTTTCCCAAATTTCTTCACCTCTGTATTCTCACCTCCTCTAAGCCACTCTTCAGGCCTGCCCCAAGATAATTCTACTCTTCTCTTATTATCCAATTATTGCATTTAAAACTTCCATCTCCTCAAGCCTGCCATATTTTAAGTAAATTTAAGGGCACTGGTATTTTTTAGCTGTTTAAGAACATTTACTGATGGAATTTTGGATTTTCCTGGCAGCTGAGTAAGGGGTTTGAAGCTGTAAAATTTAATTAAACCACTTAAGGAGGGATAAAATAGGACTAATTGTTGTGCCCCAGCTAAAAGTAACTTGGCTGACATTACCTGGGCAGCAAACAGAAAACCAGGGAGCTCCACACATCTCCCACACTGGGCTGGAGACTTTGGTGCCAGGAAAGACAAATTCCCCACCGACCTGGATGAGTCTGTGCCCTCTCCACACCAGGAACAAGGACACCTCAGACCTGTCTGACCTTGAGGATGATCTTTCCTGTTTAATTTGACTGCCCTAAAACTTGGGAGTAGAACTGCAATTTCAAACTGGCAATTACTTGGCAAGTAAATAAACTACAGCAGTGCTGGACCCTGAAAAGTTAAATATCATGTGAGCTTTCATTAAGGGATTTATTCATACTTGTTTTTCAGAGAAAGACCCTGAATTTGAATTAAAACAGAAAAGTCAGCAGGAGGAGAAAGTGCAAGCTAAGTGCACGATATTTCTTTTGCTTTCAGTTGCTGCATTAAGGACAAGAAGCCAAGAGGAAAATCTTACATAAACACTAGGAAATATGAAGGTTTTGCTGTTTCATGACAATTGTTTTCAGATGGACAGACATAAAATAATCTCACATCAAACTAACTGTGTCTGACATGCCTGCCACCAGGAACGGTCCAAGAGAGGCAGAGATGGAGGAAGTGGGAAAGGGAGGATAAATCATTTATCCAAACCCACTCCCAGTTCCTCCAGTATATTGCAGTGAGCAGTGAGGGCTGTTAACACCCACACCTCTCCATCCAGGGATGTGTCAGAGTGTTTTTTTCAAGCAGCATTCCTGAAAGGTCACCACTGACAGAAGCATCCTGCTGTCAAACCTGTGCTCAAACACCTGTGGAACAAACTGGTTCAGAAAGAACCAGGAGCTGGACTGGGCAGGAAGATGCTGCACATGGGAGCTGCTGTGCTGAGGGTAAGACCTGAATTAGGACAGTGTCCTGGTTTGGAGGACAGGTGTCTGCTAAGAAAGGCAGGAGCCTCTCTTTGAAATGGAGAATGGAAAC
>VRYO01000704.1:3114655-3142504 GCA_009812075.1 Sialia sialis
CTGATCACATCCTGCACTGCAACCCAAGACACTCATACTTGAAAAAGCCATTTACAATTTCAGCCTCCTGGATAACCCAGCCTGTGTGCCTTTGCTGCAAACCCAGCACAGAATATCAGTCTGCTTTCATTAGGGAAAAATAAATTTCTGGGATGAAACTTGCCTCAAGATTCTCATTCATTTGGCTGGGAAGTAGAAGTAGGATTAAAAATTCTGTTTCCCAGATACCTGGGACCGGATTCTCTGAGACAGCAGAAGAGATTAAAAGATTCACCACAAGGCAGAGAAAATGTGACTAAAATCAGAAGTACAGAGCACAGTCCAAGATCTTTGATTCCTGCTGCCCAAATCCAGACCATATAACGTCAGAACTCAGGATGACACAACTACAGGACAGGGTAGTTTTTTATGGAAAAAAATAAATAATAAAAAAGTGTTGCTTTTTTCTATAAGCAACAGAGCAACACAGAGTAACTGGCCAGTTCACTGAGTACAGAAAAACAGTTTCAAGCAATATATGACTTTATTTAGTATTTAGATTGGCCATGCTCTCATTTTCCCACGAGAGAATTAAAACTTTCCGTAGGAAAAGTCAACTCCCAGCTTAAAATGCCACGAAATTCAGATGTCAGAAGTTCAGCTTTCCCACCAAAAAAAAAAGTTTGATCTGAAAACGGCCACACCTCAGACCAATATTGCTAAAGCAGGCACCAAAACTCTTCAAATGTCCTGTGCATCACTGTTCCAGGCCATCCAAAAAAATACTGCAAGCTCTGCTGGCCATGGATAAAATCCCAGCTGCTTTCTCAGGGTAAATAATTCATAAAGGCCAGCACAGAATTGGGTTTATCTGCTCCATGATCAAAAGAGAGGAGTTTTTGGAGAGGTTCCAGGCAATCTCATGTTCATTCCAAAAATAAACCCCAGATTGATGCAAGTGGACATTATGCCAAAGAGGACAAGACGGGGGTAAAGCAGAGTACAAGAGCAGCAAAGTGAAACGTGGGGCTTTTTGTTGTTTGCATCCTTTGATGACTGCTGGGAAACTTCAGCTGGAAATCATCCTCACAAAGAGCTTCAGTCCAGTGTGGCGGTTTGGGTGAATTGAAAGCAGTTGGATTTCTGAGCAGGCAACACTGATTTCTCACTTTCCCAAAGCCATGAGTCAGGCTGGGCACGGGGATCCAACATGAGCAGAAGCATAAGGAAGGAAAATCCAGCAAGCTCCAACACGTGGCTGGCTTTGCTGCAGCTCAGGACGTGGCTCCAGCTCCTTTTTTTCGGCTCCAAGAGCTCCTGGTTAAGGTTGGTTCCTCTGGGTGGACGAGGATATGAGCAGCTTTTATTGTGATGAGGCACAAGCCCTGGAAATCCTGAATCAACCCAACTGGGCTGCAAACAATGCACCAACGTCCCTGACGTTATTGGAAAGATGTTCCACAGCTTTCTTCTCCCCAGCCCTCCTGTCCAGGATCCATAACTCACTGAGCACTGTCCTTCTGACAGCCATTTATTTCTTGGTGGCTGATTTCACCTCCTGGCACGCCACAAAGGCTTTCATGTCTCCTCTAGACACACTCAGGAGCTGCAGTAGCTCTGTAACATTCCCTTGAGCCTTTCTTGCTTTTCTATTTTATAGAAACATGGCCTCTCTTCATGAAAATCCATTTTGTTCCTTCCTGGCTTGTTACCAGCTACCCAATACTGAGTACAGTAATTTCACGATTATAAGCTGCACCTTTTGCATTGAAGAATCCAGCCTACCCCAGTAGAGCGGCTTATATTCAGGTGCGGCTTATCTATGGACAAATCCCAGTGAAATGCCAACGCGGAAGTGAGAGACAGCTGGGGAGGGCGCCTGGGGCTGCCTTTAAAGGCTTGGCTGGTCTATGAAAACTGTTTGTAACTTGAGCACCTGACACCAAACCCTGCACTGGTGCGATTCTGTTACTAATTTGTTACTTTGTTACACATGGATCCTCGCATTAAATAAATAAATAAATAAATAATTTTTTTTTTTTAAAGTGTGGCTTATATTCAGGTGCAGCTTATAATCATGAAATTACTGTAATCTATTCCCATGTCCCTAAGAAAGGGTTTTGTGTATTAAAAAAGGCTGCACGTGGCACTGTGTGCCATGGCTGAGGTGGTAGGGCATGGGTTGGACTCTGATCTTGATCTCTTCCAGTCTGGTGGTTCTGTGATTCTGTAAAACACTAATTCCAAGGCCAGTGTGTGACAAGAGTGTGGAGCACTGTCCCAGCTGGTGTGAGGCAGAAGAGTGATTAAAGATCATTCCCCCAGCCCCATCACTGTCCCATTCTGTCCCCCAAAATCCAGATTTACTTGGAAAGGTCCTTCTCACCTCCCAACTCCTTGGTTCTGGATGTGGGATGGGAACTGCCTTCCCTGCCCTGCAAACCCCTAAACAGGTTCAGACACCAAATCTGGGGATGAGGCTGGAGCAGAAGGTGGCTCCATCCCACCCCTGCTGACTCAGGTGGCACTCATGGGGTTTAACGAGGGTGATTTTGTCCAGGATGAGGTGCCTGGAGGGCATCATCTGCTCCAGACGCCTCACCCAAATGTGACACAGCCCAGACATTGCCCCACACCAGCCTACCAGCCCTCCACAGCTATTTCAATCAGAGCTCAATAAAACCAGGGAGGCAAGGAGCAGTTTCAGTTCAGAGGGGGCTGTGACCAAGGTTTGGAAATCCACAGTGCAGTTCCCACAGGAGGAATTACACAGCTCTGGTTCCTGCCTTTGGGCTTCCTGTGACACATTTGCCTGTTTTTTAATTCCTGTGCAATATCCTTTAACAATCAGGAGGACTCATGGCCTGTAATTAGGAAATTGGTGAGCCAGGGTTACGACCCCTCTGCCACACCTATTTCTCAGAGGGGACAGCACAACCATGGTCTGGTGCCATCTCCTCCCTGCTTCTGCCACGGTGGACACCATTCACCTGCCAAGACTCCCTCTCAGAGATGCAACCACAAAATCTACATTTTCCTGCATTCCCTGCAGGTTTGGAGTCTCTGATTTGTGCAGAACTGGGGTTCTTGTGTGAACTGGGAGCAGATCCACAATGCCCATCTCAGGCCCTGGTTTATGAGATCCATAAATGATATCCTGACAGGGTTTTGGGAGCTTTGCTTTCCAAAAGGGATCTGTATTCTTACACCCTTTGCAATACTCTCTTCCTGCCCAGTCAAAACAGATGTTGAAATCTACAATAATTCTCAGTCCCCTCATTAAAAACGAGTCAGTGATTCATTTTTGCTTCCTCTTCCAATAATTTTCTTGTCCCACAGGAAAAACCTTCCCCACCAGTAGAGTGAGGGGATTCCCTGAGCTCAGCCTGTCCCCACAGCTGCTGCCACCACTGTCCCTGCACCCAGCCTTGCCTGCCCCTCTCTACCACCAAGGAAGGGAAATGTAAAGAGGAGTGAGTGTGCAAGTCCAGGAGTTCAGTTCTGCCTCTAATTAAAGGCAGAGATCACAGAAGATAATGAGAAGGTGCAGCAGAGCTCAGCTTTGAGCTGGGCTTTGATGGGAAGCTCAATCTGCCCAGAGGGCTGTCAGGGCGAGGTGTGGGTGGGAACAGCATTTCCCAGAGTGATTCCTCTGCTCATCCACCAAACCAGGGCTGCTCCCGTGGATGGGATGCACTTTAGGAAGGCACAAAATCCTCAGCACAGGGCTGGTTAAACTCTGCCCACAGCTGGGACCAAGTACCTGTCAGTGCCCCAGCACAGAAGCAGCGGTGTCCATTGCTGCTAGAGCAGCAGGAGCTGAGATTCCATCCAGCCTCCTCATCCTGGGCAGCTCTCCAGGCTGCCTGTGCTGTTTGACCAGCTGAGTGAGCTGTTCCATCAATTTTCCCTGAGGAAAGTCCACTGGGAAGCTGATATGGAGAGGTAGAGACAAAGTCTGTGTTGTCTGCCCAGCCACCAAGCTGGAGCAGTGCCCATAATTTCCAGAAAAACCAAATGTTAGCTCAGGAAAAGAAAGGCTGCTTGTGGCTGTCATTTCCTAGTGAGAATATTTCCTTTACATTGCATTTAGCTGGAAGAATGACATCTTCTAGTGTCCCACAGAAGATGGCTTTCCTGGAATTAGGCAGAGCCTGCATTGAAACTCTTCCAGGTGCTTTCAGGGGAAGGGAGAAATGTGTCCTCAGCATTTCTGGATAATTTCAGCACCATGTGAGAAGATTGTAGAAAATGTCTGACACCCCTGAGACCCTCAGGTTAAAAGGAAAGGAGAACTGGCTCTGTGTGTCCTCTCAGTGCCACCACATCTCTGTCCCTACAGCCACAGCGTCCCTTTTCTCCTGCCACTGGATCAACTCAAAAACCAAATGCAAAGAGGAGCATCCATTCCCCATTCCTGAAAAAGAACCTGCACAGCCACCAGAAAACTCTTCCCTTTCAAGCTCATGCAGGTGCTAATTAATGAATCAACTCTCAGAGCTCAAAGCTCTCACAGAGCCCTTCCAAAACTGGGGTTTGGATAAAGGAGATGAGGAACTGGAAGCAAGATGGGATTTGGGACCACCTAAGAGGCAGCAGGGCCAGGACACAGCATTGTGGCATTACTGATGATGAAACTGGCTCTTTCATAACAGAACAAAACTCTTTTCTATCAGGGAAGAAAAGGAAAATAAATTTGAGGAGGTTCGAAGAATAAGGGTCACCTCCCATCCTGACTTCCACTCATCTCCTGGATGTTGGGGACTGGATTTCATTCAAAATTTCAGTGAAGCTTCCCTCAGATGTCACCAAAATTAGGTGTTTGAGTCCTTGTCATGGCCCCTTGCCCTTTACTCCTCCTTTAGCTCCATTCTTCAAGAAAATCCTTTCTCCTCTGCAGTTTTTAGGTTTTTCAGCTGACACTCCTTCTCAATTTCAACAAAAAAATTGCTCCTCTCTTCACCCAGATAGCATCTCAGCCTCCACATGAGCCAGCAAATGCCAGTGAAACATCAGGGAAAAATTTAAAAAAAACCAAACAACAAAATTAATTAAAATTTTTCAGTAATGCTTTTCAACTCCAACAAGCTTTTAAGAAGCCACACTTTCAAACATGAAAAGAAATTACTGAAATAACTGCAATTTCACTTTTTAAAACTCAGCATATTTTTAATTTTTTTCAATGTATTTTGGTCAACAAAACCACTTTTTACTTAAAACTGCCTTGCTCCAAAAACGACGATTGGCTTTCACTCCATTTTGATCCTTAATGAGACAAAAATGCTTTGGGGGCTTTGGGAAGTTGCATAAATTGATTTTTTTTTCTTCCCTAAAGGTCAGTCAATCAAAAAAATAACCCTTATTTATCTGTAATTTGCAATTATGGAGTCAGAGCCTCCAACTCCCTGGGAATGCCCCACTGTTGACCCTTGGATGATGTTACAAATGAGAAACAAAATGAGGAGTGCTGCTCAATGCCCTCCCTGCTTGGGTCCCTTCCAGGGAAATTTCTCCCCTTGTGGCGCTGAGACTCCAACCAGCTCCACCGACCCAAGGGCTTGGAGCAGCTCCAAGCCTGTGTCTCAAATGGAAAAGGTTGGCACAGGCAAAAATAAAATAAAATAAAAAACAGAAGAACACTTACCCAATTCTGTAATATTATTACACATTTAAAAGCCTGCCTTACAGGTCCTGCTGATATTTCTGCTCCCAAGGTATGAATTATTAATATTTAGTATCTGTGAGTCACTGATATTTACTTTAGGAGGGGTTTTTATAAAGTTTGAGTGTTTTCTCCATACAGGAGCTGACGGAGGCTCCTGTTGTTAAGGGCCAGGGAACCCTCCCTGAACAAACTTTTCTGTTTAAACTGGGCTCTTTTGGGGCCCTGACCCTCCAGGGCTGAGCACCGAGGCTGGCAGGGATGGGACACAGCTAATTTTAACCCCGGATCCCAAAGGAAAAAAACCTCGATTTTACTGGCAGAACTGTCCCAGCCCAGATTACGGGAAGAGGGAGCGCGCACGCCATCCCTTTTTTGGGTCCTTGGCATCAATTTGATCTGAAGTCATAGATTGTATAAGAGCAGAGACCTCACACAAGTCTGCCCTGCGTCAGTGCAGGACACCCAGAGGGGGGGACCCTCCACTCCAAGCCCCCCTGTTGTGCCACTCCATGTCCGTGCCCCCTTTTCCAGTAACTCTCCTCAAAACTGGATCACAAGCATTTGCTGGAATTGCATCCAGAGCTGTCCACAACATCAACGAGAGCTGGCTCCCAAAGTCCTTTTCTTGGTCTAGACACAGAGCTTTGGAGCTCATGAGGAGTTGGGTTTTTTCATCACTTTATGGCTCTCGTTAAAGTGGTCGGTGTCCAAACAAATCCCCACGCAGTGCTTGGGATCTGCAGAGATCATTGTTTGCTGATCATGAAGCTGTTCCCAAGGACAGCATTGTCCAGCTCCTCCGCTCCCTGCGTCTGTTTTGCTCTCAGGGCTGGAGGCAGCCGGGCTTGCCTGGTGTCTTTGGAAAGGCTCTCACAGCCTGCTGAGATGGCCAGCTGCCCTCAGACGCCTGAGATGCTTTCATGACTCTGCAGATGAGAACATTTCCACGGGCTCCCTCTCCCCACTCAAAGCCTGTCCTGGGATGGTGCTGCACGCCTGGCATGGCAGGAGATGCCTGCTCTGCCCAGCCTGGCTCAGTGACACCCCAGGGCATGCCCTAAATCCTTGCTACCACTTCAGAGCAGCATTTCTGAAGGGTTGTCCCCACTGTTTTAGCTCAGACACAGCAGCTGGACCTCAGGATTCATCTGTCTGCCAAAAGACCTAAAAAAAAAAAAACCCTAAAACCAACCAAAAAAACCCCAAGAACAACGAAGAGTTAAAAGAACAATGACTATTTTTTGGCATGACTGCCATGACAGTGAACGCCTTTATCTAAACTTCTTCTGCCAGGTCATCTCTATCTGTGTCACCTACGGGAAAATGACAGTCCCTGCTTCTGCACCATCCTGTCTCATGTGCTGGAATGTTCCCTTTGACTTTGAAATTTATAGGAAAAAATGGCAGGACCATCAATAAATTTTCTAGTCCATCCTCCACTCTAAGCAGAATCTCCTTTCAGGACCTTTCATCCAGAATAATCTTAGAAATCTAGAGAGGTGGCTTGCAAAGACCTCACAGATAATCTGCTCCTGTCAGAACCTTTTCCAACGGTCTTGGTGATTCCAGCGACATTTTAAACCCATCCCTTCCCCTCTGGGCATGAAGAACCCTCTCTCCCTTTACTGTACCTTTACACACTTCAGGCATCCTCTTCCTCACCTTCTCCATCTTCAGACATCTCTCCTGCTTTTCTAGGAGTTGTTTTAGCTCTCAGGGCTCTGTTTCTTTCCTCCTGGACTTCCCACCAGAGAATATTGAGCATTTTCCAGGCAGTACCAGTACAAACCCAGGCACTGTGATATTGCACACAGCAAAGGAAGCAAAGCTGAAAGGTTTCTCACCTGCTTTGCTGATCCTTTCACACCTGATGTGATTTTCATCTCCTTGGCCATGATGTGATGATTTTGACTCTTCTTTATCTCTTTAAGGCTGTTCCTTACTGGTTGGTCTCCATCTTTTATTATTCCTTGTACTCTTCCCTTCCAAGTGCCATCTGATTTTTCAGCCTGTTTCTTCCAGCACAGGTGCTGATGCAGTTTTGGAGCTCCCTGCATTGATATAAATAATATTTTCATTATCAACACATCAGCTAAGATGGTATGAATACCCCTGCCTCCTAGTCAATCTGTGTTGGTTTTTCCTCTCTTTTTTCAAACTTACGAAGCCTGCTCAGCTGGTGGAGAGGGAAATTAGGCAGCTTGTGAGATTTGTTTCTGACAAACTTGTCCTCTGGCCCTTGGCTTTAGTTCATGGGTGATATTTTCTCAGCTTCCACATCTGCAAAAGACAGATGTGCAGAATCAAGACTTGAGGCAGATACTAAATAAAAACTTCAGATGTCAGTCAAGCACTCAGGACAGTTGTGTGCGTTGGCAGATCCCCCCTTGGTGTCACAGTAACCCCCAGTCCCCAAAGGATCCCAAACCTGACAGAGCCGTGCCTTGTGAGAACCCAAAGCTCTGAATTTATTTTGCTCCCTTCTGCTTCCAGCTCTCATATTCCACCTGCGCCTCCTGACTTTTCACCTGCTATAAATATCCTGACCCTGGGTCTCCCTGCCATGTGCAGGGGCTGGGGGACTCTGGGGACAGCCCTGCTCCTGTGCCCTGAGGAGCAGAGGGAGCTGCACAAGGCACACCTTGTCTGTTGACTTAACTCCCTAACCCAATTTTAACCACTGTCAACAAGATAGAAGGGTGGTTTCTGTTTGCACTGAGGCTTCTTTACGCTGCTCTCTCCACACCCTGAAGTGGCATAAATGCCTCCTAAGTGCCTTAAAGTAGGTCCTTAGTGTAAATGAGAGCCAGCCCCAGTTTGCAGAAGGGCTTTGAAAACATCACCAGGCTCATCCTATAAATGACTGTGGGTTTTTGGAAGGACACCCACCCCAAGCTATGCCTGGGCTATACATAGGCTCTGATGAGCTCAGCCAGCAGAAGGCAAAACAAGCAGCAAGCAGATATTTGTGCCTGGAGCAGCGAGCAGAGAGAGCCCTGCTGCTTGATGATCCCTAAGGATTCACAGCAATGTGGGAATATCAGATCTGCCACCCCCACTCGGGTTTCTCTTTCTCCTCTTCTTTCCTCCTTTCAACCTTTAACTTCTCAGCTAAAGCAGAATCTGAATCCCACTCCAGCTGGGAAAAAAAGAATTACAGTAATTTCACGGCTATAAGGTGCACCTTTTGGACTAAAATTTTGATCGAAACCCAGAAGTGCGCCTTATAATCCGGTGCGCCTTATATAGGGACAAAGTTCAGAAATTTGCCAGCCTGGAAGTCCGAGCCACAAGAGCCACGAGTACCGGGGCCCACAGCACGGGGAGGGCGCCTGGGGCTGCGTTTAAAGGCTGCGCCGATCCATGAAAAATGTTTGCAAATTGAGCAGCTGCCAGTAAACCCCGCGATCGTGCCATTCCGTTACTAATTCGTTACTTTGTTGTGCGCGGATCCTTGCTGGGAAAAAAAAAAAAAGTGCACCTTATAGTCTGGTGTGCCTTGAAGTTACTGTAATTTTTCTCCTGCCTGTGAGTTTCACCCTAAGCCTTCACTCACCTGGTTTTCATGTCCATTGTACAGGAGAAAGGCACAGCTTTGTTTGCCACATTGCTCTCACACAGAACTTGTGATAACACCAATTTCTGGTGGAAAACCACAGGGCAAAGCCCAGGGCTTGAGCACAAGAAGACAAAAACCAGAGACAGCATCAAAGGATGGCAAGCTGACCCAAAGGACAGCTTAGGTTCAGCCCTAAATTTTGAGTATTTTGCTCTCTAGGCCAACCAGGACCTAAATTTTACCACAGAATTCATAGAATCATAGCATGGAGTTGGTTGGAAGGGACCTTAAAGATCATCCAGCTCCAACTCACAGGGTGGGGCATTTTGTAGCATCACCAAATAGGATATCAGACAACTGCTGCCATTAATAGGATGCTCTAGGCGGCCTCACAGTAACCATTAGCCTGAATTCCCCTCTCTGCTCACCTTTAAGCTCTGCTTAGGAAAATCTTCCCAAATATTTCCAGCAGAGGAGGTATTTTTGCAGCAGTAAGAATGGGAGAACAAAAGCACAAATTCAAAATTCAAATGGGCAGTAAGTTCAAATTGGCAGAAATTTCCCTTTTTTACAGAAATGACTGGCAGGGCAATAATGATGTTATCTCTTATTGGGATTTACAGTAAAGCAAACACCTCTGGATTTAACATTAATCATCTTGTATAGGTAATGAAAAATGCAAATTTCAAGCAGGAGCCCATCCCATGGCCCAGCCCACATTTTTGGTCAAAACCCATCTGGAGCTCATTGTCTGGAATATGAGTTATGAATTCCCTGTGTTGCTCCTTCAACCAAATGGGGTTGGATTACCAGGAAAAAACTTGGTTTGATTTGTGGTTCTGTCAGCAAGGATGAGCCTAGGGAAAATTTCAAAGGGAATTACAAAATCTGAATACTTTTCCTTTCAGAAAATGAGGGTACGATTCACACCAGCCTGCTCAGGTGGGGAGGAGTTCACCTCACTCGTATTTTGCAACACTAAATCATTAAATGCAATTTTCAACCCATTAATCTAATTCAGCCCTTTTGCTGCAGGGATCCAAAGCCAGGCAGTGATTTTCCCTTATTGTCAGTATGTTTCACTAAGGATAACTCTTATTTTTGATGGGGTAAAGATTGAGTTTTAATACCTGGGTGCTGGGCAGTTTATTTATTTCTGAAACAGGCTTTGCTCATCCCAATCTCATTTGGAGTCTCCGGGGGACACTCTAGTCCCCAAGATTAATCCCAAATTGCTCTTCTAAACACAGACCCAGCTCTGTCTGAGCATTAAAGACAAGGGAAGCTTTCATTCCGGGAAGGTTTTATTTCACAAATAATTCAGAAATCAAAAGAAAATGGAAGGGTAGGGAGGAAAAGATATTTTACAATTCTGTATTTAGAAAAAAAAATCTAGTTTATAAACAACCACAGCCCCTTGGAAAACATGCAAAGGCACACAAAAATTTACAAGCAACTTTTATACATAGGAAGTAAAATACACCATTTTTCATAGAAAAAAAAAGAAAGAAAAGAAAAGCAACTCTATGAACTGGCCCTAAATATTTAGACTGCACAAGGGACCAACTGGAGCCTCCTCAACCAGCTGTTGGCTGAAAGTCTTAAAAAGAAGGAATGAGTGGAGCCAAGGCCCCAGCAGCACTGGATTTCACCCTGGTTGTGTTTGTGGAGATTTGGCTGAGGCAAATGTTCTGCAGTGACCATGCCATTGCTCCCAAATCCCAAATTACTGGGAAAAAAACCAACCAGGCAGCATCAGCTTTGGCTGCACCCGGATGCTCCAGGTGCCTGGAGATGTGCTGAGCTGGGGCTGAGGAGGAACAGGCCTGGTGATGCATCTTGAAGCTGCACTGAAACATAGCAGGCTGAGAAATGTCTTGGTATCAGAAATAAAATCTGTCAATATTTGGCTAAAAAAAATGGTACTGTCCCACCTAGTCATGAATAGCTAGCACACATGATGGCCAGTCACTGATAGGTCACGACTGCCTTGGAGGGCCTGATCACCCCTAATTCTGGTGGAGGTATGTTTAAATTAATAGCACCCAGGACCTCAAAAAATATTTGTGTAGCAAAGTCACAATTTCTCTTTTGTACAACAAATACAAAAATAAACAGATACAGACTTAAATTAACATTGGTTTCTAAAAATCCAAACCAGTTGGCTGAAGATAAAAATACGCGATTGTAACTTGAATGAAGCGTTTTAGGATATTTCTGTTGGAATAATAACCCTTCCCTTGTCCCCTTTCCATCACCTAGGTACATCCCCAGCTGTTTGGGTTTTTATGTGCTCACAGTAATCCCAAAAATTGGAGTTTTACTCCAAGAGCCCTTTCCATCCGTAATTTTCACGGATCCTACATTTCCACCGAGGTGTTTGATGTGCTCCTGCAGTCCCCGTGGACCTGACTGCTCCTCTCCCTCTCTCCAATGCAATTCCCAACCCAGGATGTCCCAGATTCTTGCTGCAGTGTTGGGTGGGCTTGAACCAGACCATGAACCCAACGCTTCACAGGCGCAAACGGGAAAGATTTTCCTCACTGCCAACATCCCAAGTGCTCCCATGCAGCAGCTTCTCTAGGATGTGTCCCAGCTGTTTTCAATTTACTCAGTGAGGAAGGGAAACAGTTCAGTTTTCCTATCTAGAGTCAATACTGTACACCTTGGATGACAATACTACATAAAGACAACATGAAGAGTCACTTCTCTCTATCCACCCCAAAATTGGCTTTTCCTGTGCAGTATTTTTGGAGACAGTGCAAAGTAGCTTCAATTTCAAGTTTTGCAAAAGGTTTCTGTTCCAAATTTGGATTTTACAGAGAAATACATCCCAGTGGTGGGACAAACTGAGTGATAAATGTAATTTAAATGTCATTTCCTTGTTGATTTCACGGTGTTTACAGAATTAAAGAAGCATTTAATCATATAAATGCTTTTGGTCTGTGTTTTGAAAGAGCTTGATGAGATGGCTCTTATATCTGTCCAGATTAAACCAAACATGTTCTGGGCGTAAGAGCAGCTGTGAAACATCTGCCAAGGAGAGGGAAATCTTTTCCCATTTGTTATCCAGTATTACGATTCAGTTAATGAGCAGAAGGACTGTGCATTTACAAGAATTGAAGAATCACTGTTGACTTTGTCTTTTCATGAAGTTATTGGACATGTGTGTATCAAAAACCCACCAGATTTGTGTTTAGATCAATCAGAAAAATTAATTTCTGATTTCCAGCAGGGGATATCCTTCTGCATTAAAAATTATCTCATGCTGAGCCCTTCTCTTGGCTTTGAAATGCATTTGGGTGCAAAAAATCAAAATATGGAATAAAGTCACTACAGCACCACGTGAGTTTGGCAAAACCACCATCCTGGATACCAAATGCTCATGGGTGCAGCATTTGCACTGGAAGTGGGGATCTGTTGGCTTCACAAATTGGACAGGAAAAATTAATTTACCCCAATTTATACCTCATCAGAACTGCACACACCACAAGGAGCTTCACAAAGAGAAAGTGAACCTGCTTCCTACAGATGCAACCATTCCTAGCAGAAATAAGATTAATTTGATCACTACTTCACTACTATAAAACAACCAGCACTGCTGTATAAACCAATACACTGCATTTAACTGAATTATGGAGTGGAGTATAGGATGAGATGTGCCAGCACAGGAGCCCCAATTCTCTGACTGCTCAGAGGTTGCCAGCTTTGCAAAATACCTGGGAGTGTTTGACCAGCAAACACTAAACCTGTTCTTTGGATGATCTGGTGGCCTCATTTTCTGCAGTGAGGATCTCGGCCACCATTTCACACCCTGCTCCAGGCCCACAGAACCTCAATTTTGGCTGCCAAGAACATCCCCAAACCCCCATCCTTCGAGGTACCCACCTCAGTGGGAAAACACCACTTCTTATCCTCTTTTGCACAGAAACCATCCAACATCCACACTCTGCCAAAGCCCATCCTTTCCCCACAGGATTTCCCAATGAGTTTCTCATTCCAAAGTGTCCAGCACCCGGACAGCCGCTCACTCCCGAGTCTGCTCATCCTCACACCCATCCCAGGAGAAGCTTCACGCCCTAAAAACACCATCCAGGCCCGGGCTGAGATCCCTGAACATGCTGCACATGGAGCCACCGCCGTTCTGTGTAGCAACACCTCTGGTAAAAATGAAACTTAGAACAGTTCATGGTCGCTGAATGCCCCTGGAGGAACAAAAACACGAGACAAAGAGACAACGCTGCACGGGGGCGATGAGATGCCAACAGCTGAGTCAGAACCTGGGGGTTGGTTTTTTGTTTTTTGGGTTTTTTTTTTCTCCCCCTTTCCTTTTGGAATTCCCTGAAGGAGATCGGCAAGGAGGGGACGGGCAGAGCTGATGTCATTCAGAGGAGCTTTGGCATCTCTGGAGATCCACAGAGAGCTCTCCCAAAGAAACCTGCACCTTCCCTGGGGGTTTTACTGCTTGACAGCAAAGATCCGGAAAGCGTTCCCATCTGAAGGATTCTTCAAGCTGGAGACAAAGGGAAGAGGAAAAGAAAATAGATGTGGAATTAACCAAATGGAGATACAAACATGAACTCTGAATTTCTCCTATCTCTCTCCTACCAGGAGCAGGAAAATGATAAAGGATGAAAAAGAAGAGGCACAAATCCATGGTTTCACCTTTTTTTTTATGTTTTCAATCCAAATCTGCAGCGCTGATGCCAACAAAAGGAGCTGGAAGGCAACAGAGTCTCTTACGGCCCTAGCTTTTATCCAAGGAACACTGTGCTCCCTTGTGCAGAGATTCAGGCATGAAGAGGAATACGTTTTCCTAAAAAACCAGTTGTCAAATAGGCTGGCAGCTTCCCAGGGCTTGTCTGGCTCGGCTCCTGGTGCTGGCAGTGGGAATGGCCAGCCCAGCTCACGTTAAATGACAATAAATGTGGATATTCCTTTGCAATCTGCAGAGGTGTCCCCAGATGCTCGGACTCCGAGCTGCTGTGTGCATGGGGAAAGGAGGTGTTTCTATTCCCAGGTCCTACTGCACTGAAAAAACCCAGGAAAAATACAGAATTTCATATTCCCACAAAATAAACATTGCAACAAGGGGAAGGACCCTGAGGTAAATCCTTCAGGGCATCTTTTCCCACACCTGTTTGGGTGTGAATCTTTACCCAGGGTTATTTCCAGCATCCTAAAGGCTAAGGGTTCACCCTAATCTTGGAAAAGCTATTTCACTGTCTGGTGGATCTCACAGCATGAAGCTGCTCCTTTTTGCTGAGTGTAAATAACACTTTCCAAATCTCCATCCTCACTGTGAGAAGTCTCTGGTTTCCCTCACCTCCCAGATCAGTGCTGGCTGCTCACATTGCACATCCCTGAGAGTGGTGGGATTTATTCTTAGCTAGGGGCACAGTTTTTCATCCCAGGAAAAATCTTTTAGTATAAAAAATACATGAAAGCAGAATTGAGATAGAAAAAATTTCAAAAGAACAGGAGGTTTTTCACCTAAATCCAATTTATCAAATTGGAAAATTGTGACCCTGGTAATCTATATTAAACTACCCATATTTAACAGCTAAGATTTCCTGTCTTAGTCTGCTTTTATTTCTTGAGATGCTCCAAAGCATTCTGGAATATTTACTATTGGAATAAAACCAGCAAATTTGATAGAATTTCTTACAGTCTTTATAAAAGAAGAACTGCACAGAGCAGAGTTAGCAGTGACCAAAAAAACCTCAAATTGTGGGAAATCCTAAACTTGCGAAGATTAGAGATATCAGTGCTGTCACACCAATATCTGAAAAAATACATAACTGATTGAAAGTGAACTCTCAAATTAGAAAAGACTGGGTGAGCTGTGACTGGGTTGCTGTGATCATGAGGAGGTGCAGGATTTTGGAAGAACAGATTTGCAATTGGTCACTGAAACCAGCGTGGCTGGCCCAACAGAAACTACAAAAAAGCTACAGGGTTGGCAAATTCATCTTCAAAAAGTGTTTGATCATGTCTCAAGAGGTTAATTTACTCATGCTTCTTTCAAAGAGAACAGAGGACATTAATCAACAAATAGAAATGATTCCCACATCTAGAATTGAATGGAAATCCAAATTATGAAACTCAAATCACGACCCAGGCTGAAAACTCTGAATACTTATGCTTATCTCCTGATGTGTTAAACACACAGCAAAGTGTATTAACATGGACTTGTGCTGAAACAAAATCCAGCAGGGTTTAACAACACCCCCCACATTTCTCAGCACAGCTGGGCAGGACGGCATGCTCCAATGGATTGGGTGTCACAATTCACAGTGACACTGCAAAGTCACATCTCCCCAAACCTGCCCAGCTGGTACCTGCTGACTTTCACAGGCACTGTGGTAAAGGAGAGGGGAGTGCCAAGGGAGGAAATCCCACCTCTCTGACTGGACACCGTTCTTTAGGGAGCCAACGTAGATTTTCTTCTTTTCCACGGGCATCACGTCCACAAAGCCGCCTCTCTCATCTGGAATGACCCCTGCGTGCACTGCAGCCTTGCAGATACTGGAGCTCTGGAAAACAGCAAATTGCTTTGACTTATGCACTGTCTGTATTTCATGCATGAAGATTTATCAATTCCATCAACACCAAGAAAAACAGGGAAAAGAAAAAGAAACTGTTATGAAACAGATTTTCCGTCTTTTGGACAAACTAGGAACATGATCCTGCAGGTATGTCAAAAGATCCACCATTACCACAGAGGACAAAAGCAGAATTTCCATCATGCTCAGGTGGAGCTGCACCTGTGAGATCATCACAGGATCATGGAATGGGTCGGGTGGAAAAAAAGCTCACCCAGTTCCACCTCTGCTGTGCCAAGGCCACCTCCCACTGTCTCACCTTGCTCCAAGCCCTGACCAACCTGTTCTTGGTCACTTTCAGGGATCCAGGGCAGCCACAGCTTCTCTGGGCACCCTGTGCCTCAGCACTCTCCCAGAGAACAATTCCTTCCCAATCTCCCATCTAAATCCACACTTCTTCATTTTATCCAAGGCCAAGACTGAACTGAAGACAACTTTCCAGCCAGTGCCTCTTGGGACTGCACCAGAGAAACCTCTGAGGTGAAACTCTGTGCTCTGACCTCACACAGTTCCTTGACAAAGAAATGCTTCTCCTGAATTAGGTAAATGGCCACTGATTATCTGGGCCAGTTCACATCCTTTTTTCTAGAAAGACAAAAGGGCTGCTCCCATTGACTGCTGTGGTTTTTGGATGGGCATTACCTCTAAAACAGCAAATGTGGAGGAAGATGGCACCTCTGGGAAGACTGAAGTTCCTGTATTGCACATCCCAGATGTGCAGATTCAGAAGAGCTGGAGGAACACAAACCACTGATGACTAAGCCCCCAAAGCATCCAGGAAAAAGGAGCAAAAGCAGAGAAGGCTGAGGGATTGTGTAAACTTGGCCATCAGCTCTCTGCAGGGTTTACACACAGTAAGCTGGAGGAGCAGAAAGGAAAAACCAACTCTGCACAGCAAACTGCAGCAGGTGAAAATCCCAACCCCAGAAATGCCCCGATTGCTAAAAATCCAAGCACCACAAAACCAGTGCCAAGTTCCCATTGCATATGTACAATCCCACAGCCATATATGGCAGCTTTGCCTTGTCCCCTATATATTTATCACTTTGGATGGCCTATCTCTTGGCAGTCCTTGGAGTTCTGAGTGCCAGTTTGGTGTTTTTCTTCTATATATGGTCAAGGGAGCAAGGGAATGCTGTGTTTGGAAGATATGCAGTGAATTTCCCCTAATATGCGGTGGGAAATCTATAAATCTAAAACTGGCTCATAAAATTAAACTGTCCTGGATCAATTTGCAACGTGGTCCACTGGGAGACATCCTGAACAATGTTCTTTTCAAAGCATTCCCGTTATTTTTTGTTCCAGGACTTGCTGTTCCGCCACTCGCTCAAAGCTTTGACGAACAGACTTAGCCCAAAGCTCCTCTTATCACTCTGCTGGATTCCAGCCCTCTCATGTCCCAGGCCAGGCTGTGCTTTGATGAATTGATTGCAGAGCTTTTGGAAGAACAGAGCTATTAGAAGAACAAGGCCTTCCCTCCCAGCTTCAGGAGTACAGCAGGATGGACAACACAGCAGTTTTCCATGGTGAAGCCCCTCGGGATGCTCTGAGACCAGTTCCTGATGAAACGAGCCCCAGGGCACACACCATAAAATGACAACACACTTTGTAGTGGGTCATTAACAATATTCTCTGACTATGAGCTTAATCACCCAGAATTTCATCACTAGTGTGACTGGTTTAATTAAGTTCATATCTCCTGAGACCTGACTCCCAACTTGGTTTGCTCTGGTGACAAATTCCTGCATGTGTGCAGGCCATCCATCCATCCATCCATCCATCCATCATCCATCCCTCCATCATCCATCCATCCATCCCTCCATCATCAATCCATCATCCATCCATCCATCCCTCCATCCCTCCATCCATCCTCCCCCTCCTCGAAGCAATCCCTGCACAGCCATGGATAAAACCTTATCTCAAAAGTGGGGAATTTGTTCTCTTTCCTGGCTCCACAGGGCTCCAGGGCAGGGATGGGGATGGGTTTTCCCTGCAGGATTATGTCACAGCAGGAGCCTGGCAGAGTGACAAATGACAGAGTCTCCTGAAGTCAAAAGCTCTTTTACAACCTTCATAAGGATCCCTGGCTGCTCCCACAGCTCCAGCATCAAGGCCAAGGAGCAACCCAGTCGATGGAAATTGTCCCTGCCCATGGCAGGGGTGGAACTGGAGGAGCTTTGAAGTCCCTTCCAACCCAAACCATTCCATGGTTCTATGATCATCCCAGAACCAGGCCTCTCCACTTTTACCATTGCATATTTCTTGCATTTTACTCATTTACCCCAAGATTCAAGTCTCCTCTACATCCCTGTTCCACAGCCTTATTGATTCCCTCACTAACAATTCCCTGAACTGCTTTTTAAAGCAAAGTGCAGACTGGAAATGGGGCTAAATGCTTCATTTTCTTTTGGGTAGCTTATTTAAGAAGCCTCAGTTGCAGCCCAAGTGCCCCCAGGGCCATGCAGGTGCCACACTGGACATGAAACTGGCTTCCCAAAGCCCTCCCAGGAGACCAGCACTTGTCTCATCCAGCTCATAATTACAGTAATTTCACAACTGTAAGGCACACCGGACTATAAGGCGCACTTTTTTTTGCAGTGAGGATCCGCGCACAACAAAGTAACTAATTAGTAACGGAATGGCGCAATCGCGGGGTTTACTGGCAGGTGCTCAATTTGCAAACATTTTTCATCTATCGGCGCAGCCTTTAAACGTGGGCTCAGCTTGAGGCTGCCGCGGGCTCGCACTTCCAGGTTGGCAAATTTCCCAGCTTTGTCCATATATAAGGTGCACCGGATTATAAGGCGCATTTCTGGGTTCTGAGAAAAATTTTAGTCCGAAGGGTGCGCCTTATAGTCCTGAAATTACTGTAATTCCTCAGCAGTGAGCTTGGGTCAATTCCCATCATCCTGCACAGCTTTTCCCCAAATTCTCCTGGATGTGTTGTGGTTATTTCTCTCCTTGACTTCCCATTCTGAGCATTTCCTTTGCAGCAATTCAGAGTCACCTCAAACTCTTTGTCCCAGCTGGTTTCACCTGCTTTGCCACCAACCTCAACAATTTCTGTGTACCTGCACATCACCCTGTTAGCCCAGTAGTCCCAGAAAAAAAGTTAACCAAACCCTGGAGGATGTGGCCAAATACTTTTTTACTGTTATTGCTTTTTGTTTTTCTCCCAAGCCACCACCCATGCCCCCATTTATGAAACAATACCCAGGAGGGAGAGGAGGAAATGGGTTCATTAAAGGACACTAATCCTTTTGCGTCAGCACCATGCCAGCCTGGGATGCTGCTCCTCACCTAATTCCTGTGTAATCACAGCCCTGTGCAGGGCTGAGCTGAGGGAGGTTTGTGCTCTGTAAAAATGAGAAAACTATTTCCCATTTCCTGCAGGTGGGAGCATGCAGGAGGCAGGTACTGCAGGGAGGCAGCTTCTCTGTGGATTTGCCTGTGAGCTAGTCCAGGATAACCTGTTTGTGCAGCTCTACTTCAAAAAAATTGGTCTTGAGTAAAATGAAAAGTAGTGTGGGTGTTTTTTTTTAAATTGCTTTCAAAATTGCTTCTCCAAATTACTGGTGATTTCTGCAGGATGGATTTTCTCAGCAGTTGCAAAGCTCCAAGGTGACCCAAAACTGGGGGTCCACAAGCTGCTGACTGCTTCCCCCAAGCTTTCAAAAGCCACAAATCTACAGGCCACAGGGCAGGCAGGGAGCTGGCATTCCTGAGCACAGTCCTCGATGGAAAAAAGAAAATGAGGAAAAAGCCCAAAATAACCAGACACCCGCAAATGGAAAAACATTGAGACCCAGTTTTCAGAGGCCTAATATTAAGAGATTTCAAGAAAATGACACTGCCCAGTTTTAGCATCGTCTGCTCATCCCCATGAGCAGAGCTCAAAAAAACAATCCCATAAAAGCAGCTCACACACTTTCTTTCCACTGCTCTGAGCTCTCTCCTGGCTGCTCAGAAACCGTTCATCTCCCAGAGGAGGAGAGGGGAGGGAGGTCTTTTCCAGCCAATTCTAGTGGGATAGGATGGAACAGAACCCTTTTGGTGCTCATCCATAAATCCCAAAGTGCTTTACAAAGGTAAAAATGCGCCACCATGATTTCACAGCCACAGCCCAAAGGCCTGGGGAGGTTAAGGGACATGTCCAAATCTCTAGGAAGGACTCAGTGCTGGAGAGTAAAAGAGCTCACCAAACTCCAGGAGCTGTGCAGTGACACATCCAAATCCTTCAGAATAAACCCGAGTGGGAGAGCAGAAGGGCTCCCCAAGTGTGTTGACCCCATCTTTCACCCCCATTTGCCCATCCCCACATGGAATAACCACAGGAGAGTTTGAATCTCTCCAGAGCGAGCCCAGCTGTGGGACAGGACCACCAGACAGGTTTATACTCACATCTGCGTAAACGTTGGTGCCAAACACGGGCGCCCAGTACGAGGGCTCGTCCCTGCAGTGGGCTGGGCAGTAAATCCTGGAAAACAATAGATTCACATTTATTCTCCACAGCAGGGCTGGACAGGAAGGCCAGCTGCATTCCTGGGAGATTTCGAGTGCTTGCATCTGGTCTGCAGGTGGCAACAGTGAATGTGATTATTCGCTCCCCTCAGATGACATTTGGTTGTTGCTGCAGAGCTGCAGATAGAGGGATTGGGAGCACTACAAGAGGGATTGGTCTTTATAACCCTTTCAAGAGGGCGTATTTTTGCTCAATTCTGTGCTCATAAATCTCTGCATGTGCCCCTCTGCTCCATCACTTACTCCTGCACAGATTCCAGAACAAACTTCTTCCACGTTTTAAGGTGGGAAGGAAAAGAACATCCAAAACCCAGCAAATGCAGAAGCAAAAAGACAAAGAGTGTGCAGTGCACCCTCACACACGAGAGTGTGCTGGGACAGGGTTGTGCAGTCTGGCTGCTACATTACTGAAGCCATCAAAAAAATCAAAGTGAATTTTCTGCAGTGATGCCAAGAAAAGCATGGTGCCAGGAGGAAACACCATTCCCAACCCCCTCCTCCAGTCCAACCAGGATGACCAGCTCTTCTCCCACCAGCCCTCAAATTCAGGGCCAGCCCCTCCTTAGGACAGAGGGTTTAAACCCAGCAGATTTGGGTTACCTTGGGCAGTGGCTCGCCGGCTTTTTGAAGTGGCACAGTTCAGCTACTGTGGTGTAACAATCCAGAGTCTGTGCTGCCAAGATAAACATGGAAAGGCAAATTATTAGACCCAAAAGCTCAGGCTGCTGCAGGAAACACAAGCCAGAGGCACAGAGAGCATTTGGTGAGAGCACCAGGAGCAAAGCTGCTCCGGCAGCAGATCCCAGGAGGGGATTGCCCAGCTCTCCAGCAGGAATCCTCCAAACACCCCACAAGGTGGCCTGAAAAAGCTCACAGCTTGCAGAACATGTGGGTTTGTCACAGCTCCAGATGTGGAGCCCAAATACCCTGACACCTCCAGTTCCCAGGTGGATCTCATCAAAAGAGTAGTTCTGCACTGGAGGAATTCTTTAAAGATATTCAGGAAGTGGGAATTGTTTGAAAAGTAGAGCAGTGTTGATTTATATGCCCATCAGAAATGTGATGACTCACTGTTCAAAACTAATTTCACATGTGTTGTGTTTTTCATTAGGACACTAACCACTTTTTTTTTTAAAGTTTTTGTAAATGCTGACACTTGACTGAGGTTTTAAAAGCTGGATGGCTCAGCCTCCATCCCTTTATCACCAGCTGAAGTCTGGACCCCACCATGATCCAGCAGCAGGAGGTGCTGCTGGAATTGGCCCATTTTCACCTATTTCTCTGCTTTCCTCTTAGACACCCCCAGGAAAATGAGGTGGTGGAGGTGGAATTGCCCAAGGTTCCAGATCATTCCAAACCACCACTCCAGGGCTTGGTCGTGGCACAGAACTGACAACAGAACCATTTCACACAACCACTGAAAATGAAGAAGAGCCCTGAAAGAACGATGTTTTCAAATACCCCCTAAAACTCCAGCAACAATATTTTCTCCCCTCAACTTTTAAAACTTACTTGTGACTTTGGAAACCATGAACGCGTTTGAAGGTTTACTTTTCCTGCAAAACAAGCAAACAAACAAAAAAAATCACTAAAAACATAATCAATTACTTGGATCACTGTGTGTACACGAGAGCAACAAAGATGAGTGAACATCTGCTGGTGTTTAAAGCAAATATCAATAATTTCTGGTGAGGGCAGTACCTGAATGACTCCACACCATTCCTGGTGGACTTCACAAAAGCAGGTGTCCTCCCTTTCCTGGTGATATCCACCAGCCCTCCTTTGTTGTCCAGGATTCCATAATGGATTGCAGCACGACAGATGCTGGAGGACTGAGAGGAGATGAATAAACGGGGTGTGAAATAAATCAAATAAATCTCATTCACACAGCAATTGCTACGTGAAAAACAGAGAGGAAATGAAACCACCAGCAAGCACCAAGTGGAAAATAGGCTGAGTACACTCCTTTGGAATCTGGTTGTTAAATCTTCCTCTCCCAACGCAGCCTGATTCTTTCATTATTATTATTTTAAGCACTGGTTGAATGGCAAGTTTTTGTTTTTTGTTTTTTTTAATAACAAAACCATACATTTAAATACAATTTAGAGGAAAAGCAATGTTGGAAGCGAGAAACCAGTCTGAAATATTTCCAGTTCTCGACAAAATATTCAAACCCAAAATATTTCTGCTGACGCCACTTGGAGGGGTTGGGTGTCTGCAGTCACAGAAGTTGCAGGGCAAAGAAACATCAGGGGTGATTCAGGGAAAGAAAATGTGATTTTACCCAAAAAAACCCCTTTTTATCTTCCAACTTCCTTCACCCCAAAAGCAGGTTTGATAGGAAAATGGTGCCATGCTTTATTTATAAATAATCTTACCAATTTAAGATCAAGCAAATCAGCCCAAAGGATTAATGAATTACAAAATTTGTCAGAGTTTTTTATATAAAGTTTCTGTTCAGATGACAGCTGAACCAAGAGATGAATAAAGAGATCTTTGGAGGAGCTCACCCCTCACTTTCCATGGGTGTCCACATTAATTCCTGATAAAATCCCATCTGGAACCACTTTGCTTTCCCAGAGCCTGTCCCTTTTTTCAACACCAAGATGAGGAAAATAGAGACAATCCTTATTAGCACCATTTCACAGCAGCACAGCCAGAGAACACAAAAAGGCAAATTACAGCAGAATGGCTGGCATTTCCCATTCCTGTCATTCCCACAAATGACATCCAGGAGCTATTAAAAGGTACTTACACTTTCATAATAAAATGTTCCAAAGATCTTTCCCTTACTGTACAAGCAGCCAGCTGGGCACAAATACCTAGTAAAGATAAATATCTCTGAGGGTGGCGAAAAACAATTCAAGAAAAACAGACTTTGTTTCATTTAATAGTCATTCCATTCATTTCACGTAGCTCTCCTGTTTTAAAAACAAGATTGCAAAATAGCTGCTTCTTTAAAACAGTTGCTCCACCCTCCTCAAGAGCCCGACCAATATTTAGGTTCTGTGGATTTGGTTTTTCTCCAAGTGATAAACTGTCCTGTTCTCTGCAGAAATCCTTAACCAGAAGTTCTTGACTGGCTGGGAGGGGACAAGCCATGAATTATTGGTCTGGCTTGGACAGCAGTGGAATGCATGAAAAAGGCTCAAAAAATGACTCTGCCAACATTTATCAAATTATTTTGGACACCTGAAATTGGGGGTCATCATAATAAAATCAACACAGTCATCTTATTGCCAGGCTTGGCTGAAGGGTTGGATTAAGAGAAATTTGGGGGATTTTTTCTGGTTGGGTTTTGGGGGTTTTCCTAAAGAGATCTACCAGGAGAGTCACAAAAAAACACATAGTGCAAACTATCCCATGTTTGCAAGAAGTGAGTAATATTTACTAATAAATTGTAAATATTTATTAAAAATATTTAGCAATAAAAACTAAATATTTATTTACTTTTTCCCTTAGAACTCCTATAAGCATCAACAAAACCCTACCTGTTGCACGTTGAGCCTCTGCACTTGTCTCTCATCTTGGTTTCACAGGTAATGACTTGTGCTGAGGAGGAAAAAAAAAATAAAATCTAATAAATACATTTTTTTAAAACGAAATTGCTCAGCCTGCTCCTGAGCTACAGAAATGAGCAAGCTCCACACACCTTTCCTGGAGGTCTTTGGCGCAGCAAGATAAAAATCTGATTTTCTCCAGCCTGGAGCAGTTGGTGCCTCTTTAGCCCTTCACCTGAGACAGGTGTCTGTGCAATATGAGCAAGGAAGATGCAGCTGACAGCTGGAGGCTTTGATTTACAGCCCCAGGTCTGCAGCCTGAGCTCTCATTCTCCTTTTAATTACAGACTCTGCAGATGCTGGCAGATAAACTTGAAAAGCACCCGCTGGCTTGCCCCACCTTGTTTTCTCAATAAATGTCTTTTAATTAACATTGGCGGGGAAACGACTCAGGAAGTACCAGCAGCTCCACAAATACATTCAGAAATATTCCCAAGCAAGAAATAAAGAGGAAACGAGCCATAAACACCAGAAAAGTTGTGAAGGGTGAGTGCTGAGTGTAGAGTTTTTTAAAAGGAGAAATAAAACCAATATTTCCTGAATTTATTTCTCATGGAGGGGACTTTTGGTACATGGATATTTGATGGAGATAAGGAGGAGTCAGTCAGAGAATGTCACAGGGATGCTCTGAGAGCTGGAGCCAGGCTGGGAGAGCTGGGAATGTTCACCTGGAGAGGAGAAGGATCCAGGGAGAGCTCCGAGAGGGGCTGGGGACAAGGGATGGAGGGACACAGGGAGTAGCTCCCACTGCCCTCAGAGGGGATTTTGGGCAGAATTGTTCCCTGGGAGGGTGGACAGGGCTGGCCCAGGTGCCCCCCTGCATCCCTGAAATGTCCAAGACCAGGTTGGATGGAGCTTGGAGCAACCTGGGATGGTAAAATGTGTCCCTGCCACGGCAGGGATGGCACTGGATGGGTTTTAGTGTCCCCTCCAAACCAAACCGTTCTGGAATTCTGTGAAAGGACTGGAACAAACTCATAACTTCTGCAGAAGGAACAAGTTGTTTTTGAGAGCTTTGCTCACCCCTTCTATCTGCACAATGAGCAGTGATTTTTCACACAGATCACCTCTCCCTCCCAGTTTTTTAATCCCTCACCACTTTCCACCCCTTTTCCCACAGAGGTGCCTCAAAACTCGTAGGAGAGGAAGAAAAGAAAGGCTGTGTCTTACTCATGTAGGATTCTGGGGTGGTTTTCTTGGGCTTGGTGGTTTTGCTGGCTTTGTTTTCTGGAAGGTGGAACTGCACTGGTTTCTGCTCTGCCACCTGTGGAATCTCCACCTCGTTGGTCTCCTCTGTCTCAGCAATGATGGGATCTTCGTAGCGGTGAGCTTGGCAGAAAAGGGGATTTAAAATAATTACAGAGTGCTCCCACTGGGGGCGAGTCAGGTTCATGTTCTGTGGGGACGGTTTAACTGACAAGGATCTGCTTTTGAACAGCTGGGAGATCAGAAATACCCATTGAGTGCAACACAGGGATGAATCCTCTCCTGCTCCTCTGCAGTGAATGAAGCAGAAATTACAGCACCTCACAATAAAGATTTGAAGGGATCCCCACTAATCAGTGAAAAAAAATGTTGATATTCCTCCCTCTGTTTCCCACTGAGCTCTTCCCTCTGGAGGCAAACACAAATTTGCTGAAGGGCTCATATTCCATTGGGGCATCTCCTTCCTTCTCCAGCTGCTGCCCACCTGCACCCTGTACCCTGTATCCTTCAAACCCCACAAGATAAAAAATGAGAAATGCATGGTGGCAGCAAAATCAGCCTCTGCTTTGGGCAAGCCTCCAGGGAATCTCCTGTTTCCAAGAGCCAGCCCAGTTCTCTGGGAAGCAAAACATGAAATGACCCCAGGAGATCCTGGATGCTGCACTAATAACGTGTGTCACTCTATTGGCCTCTCTTCCAAAAATACTCCACAGGTCAGGAAAAATCCTTCAGGATCCCCCTGCTCTCCTCCGAGAGACACAAATCACTGTGTTCATTTTGCATCCCTGAAAAGCAAGGTGGGGAGGGAGGCAAAGCTGCATCCTGAAGGAGCAGGGCAGGCAGCCAAGCTGTGCCCACCCAAAATGCCTGAGCCAAGCACTGGAGGGAGAAAATTCCAAAATTCCCTTCCCCAGAAAGCCCCACCAGGATGGGATCACTCCTGCTCCAGCGCTCAAAACCCATGCCAAACCCTTGGAAGCTCAAAGCTGCTTCTCCCCATCCAAGCTCTCTGTTTTTGCACCAGGATGTGCTGGATCCCAGCTCCACATTTTCAGCAGCTGAGGGATTCTTGCTGTCAGTGCTTGACAATTTCCCACTTTTCCAGCATGGGAATATTGAGGATGGCTAATTAAAAGGGGCTGGTTCTAATTAGAAGCTCCACAGGTTCTCCCCAGCCCAGAGGTGCCCCCAGGTACCTTTGTAGCACAGGTTGTTCTGGCAGCTGCCCCCGTAGCTGGGCGGGCACTCGGAGCAGGGACGGCCGGTCTTGTACGGAGCTTCTCCAATCCAGTTACCCCTGGAATCAGCAGAAATGAGCACCCATCAGACACCCAAACATCCTCCCAAGCCTCCAAAACCAGCAACAGCATCCTGCCCTAGAGCAACTTAATAAAGACTAAACAGCCAGCCTTGTAGGAAAGATGTTCATGCTCGTTTCATCTCCAAAATGACATTTTTAGAGATTTACTTAAGTTGTGTGCCATATTGCTTTTATGTTACATTTCAATATAAACACCAGGATCTTATATAAACAGAAATAAATCAATAATTACTGCATTTTGATGAAGAAACTCCCCAGAAACAACAGCCCATTTTGGCATTCTGTCCTGCAGGTTTTAGGGGATGAGGAGGTTGCAGGAGGCAGAGTTAAGCTGTGGCTGTAAACTCCTGGGTTATGCTCTTTCAGCTGTCTCCACCTATAAGGCTACATGAGGACAATGTGCACCCATGCCAGAGAGAAAAGATGAAGCAGAAATTGCAGAAACAGTGTTTTTCCATCCAGCAGCTCTGAATGGATGACGTGTAAGTGGCCCAGCCTGCTGTGGGGGCTCTGTGGGAGATGCTCTTACCCCTCAGGTTGTTCAATCCACCAAAGAATGAGCACAGTGGGCTCATCTGATGTGGGGAGAGGGGCTGAGCGAGCCCACCCAGAGCTCTGCCTGGGACATGGCAGCTGCAGCCCCATGTCTCTTTTTCCTTTGCATTACTCTGCACCATGATCAAGTGAAACGCTCCCCAAGCCACTCCGTTTGCACAGAGAGATTTCCCTCTTTCGTTTCATTTTGAAGTTTTGGATGGGAATGTTTCTCCTATTAGCCATTAAACCAGAAAATATTAACTGCCACTGCCAGGTAGTAAACTCCTCCTGGATGTAGTAGGCAAGAAATATGATTTTCATTTTGAAATTTAATCAACCCGTCGAGCTAGTGAAATCTTGACTGCTGCAGTTATTTCAGGGTTTTTTGGCATTAACCACCACCCATCCCTTCCCACCCTCTGACAGCAGAGCCTTGCTCAGCAGCACACGCCAGCTCCATCCTGGCCATCTCCTGCTCCTCCTTTCCCTTCCCGTGGCAGCAACATCAAAGCTCCAGCCTGGCCCCAGCCTCGCATTCAGTTTTCCAGGCAGCTCTCAGTAGTTTTGAACCAGCCCTTTGCTGCTGTCTAAAGAAAAAAAATTTAAAGCCACAACCACCAGTCTAGACTGGCTGAAATCTCTTCCCCAGATCCTGGGCTGGTTAAGCAAGCTGCCAGTTTTGGGGGAGCTGGAGGGAGCCCAGCTGCTCTGCCTTACTTGGGGGAGTAGTTGCAGACCAGGTAGACGGCGTTCTCCCAGATCTCTCCCCAGACATTCATCTGCTTGCAGACGTTCACAGCGCAGCCTATCCTGTTGGTCGTGGCCCAGACTATCTGTAAGGGAAATGTAGTTATTGAAAAGAAATAAATACAGTAATTTCACAACTATAAGGTGCA
>VRYO01000704.1:3143504-3155843 GCA_009812075.1 Sialia sialis
AAAAAAAAAAAAAAAAAAAATGTTAAAGATGAAGGGTTAGATGGGATATTGGGAGGAATTGTTCCCTAGGAGGGTGCTGAGTCCCTGGCACAGGGTTCCCGGAGAAGCTAGGGCTGCACTTAGATTCCTGGAACATCCAAGGCCAGGCTGGACAGGGCTTGGAACCCCCTGGGACAGTGGAAGGTGGCCCTGCCCATGTCAGGGTAATTGGAACTGGAAGATCTTTGAGGTCCCTTCCAACCCAAACTGTTGTGTGTTTCTATGATTTTTTTTCCCCTCAGATTCACAGCCTGACCTGACTCTGTATTATTTATAGGTTTGACATGATCCTCAAGTGCTGCTGACCTGAAATGCCCTCTCACTTTTCCACTCAACGACAAAATAACTTCTAGTTTGGCAGAAAGTTGTGTTTGGAAAGTAAACAGAAGTTAGGCTTTGCCAAACATCTTAAACCATCATGTACCTATTTTACCACGGGGCAATTTGTTAAATCTGGAAGTTAACTCTCAGCCAATACTCTGTAAAACCTCTGAAAGTGAGTGGGCTTTTCCCCATCACACCCCCCCAGGAGCTGGTGTGGAGTATTGGTGCCCTGCACTCCCATCCTGCCTTTTTTTGGCAGCAATTTTCCTCTGCACCAAGCCCCCCTTGCCCTGTGTGTAATCTCTGCCTCAGACATCACAGTCTGGGGCAGTGCTGATGCTGTTTGAGGTGCAAAAATGATGTCAAAACTCCCTGTAGGAACTCACACGCATTTTACACAGTGAGCAAACAGAGATCTGCAATCTGTACCAAAACCACTGCTTCTTGATTGCTTTCAACAGCTCACACCAAGCAAGCTGCCAGAAATCCAAATGATATCATTACCAACTGGAGCTTTTCCTTTCTGCCAAGTTTTCATTAAAGATCATTCATTAGAAGCATTTTAAAAACATCCATCTCATGATGTCATGAGGAGAATACTTTCCGAATCCCATTTTACAGGAGCGGAAATGGAGGCAATCAAGTTATGGCCCGTTCCTGAAAAAGCTGAGATAAATCTGATTTTTCTTTTTTCTTTTATTGGATCTTCCTCCATCAGGACCCCATGGCCATCCTGAGCTCAGCCAAGAACAGCACGATCCTTTGACTTTGTTTCCAATGAATTAACCACTCTGCTTTCCAAACATTAAAATGGGCCCCATTTTTACACCAGGCTAATTTCACAACAGCAAATTTCCTTTGTTTTCCACCAAGTTCTACCTGATTTACGGCACAGATAACTGGACTTCCACCCAGAAACTGGGGAAGGAATTGCTCCTGAGCAAGTACAAAATGTTTGCTGTGCAAAGCAGGCTTAAACTATAGGAAGCTTAAAAACAGGGGCTTTAACAAAAAACAAATTTCAGCTTGAGATGGAGAGGAAAATCCTTTGGGAAGCCTTCATGTCAGCTTTCCTAACTGGGTTAATGACTCTGGTTTAACAACTTGTCCCAGAAATTGGAAAAAACCCTGCAAAGTGTTTTCAGTAAAGAAAATTCGGGAGCCGGATAAATATTTATGGAAAACACAGCGAGAGATAATTAAATTCTGAACTGAATCCAGACACAAACTCTAAGCTGAATGCAGCCATTGCTCCTGAGAAACTGCAGCTGCATGATGCCAGAACCCCCCCAAAACAGCAGATGGAGGAGAAGGGCTCTTATGTTTGTACCTGCTCTCTTTGAGGAGTAGGAGTGACTTTAAGTGTGTTATCCAGAGAGATGGAGGAGCCCAAATCCGTGCGGCTTTCCTGGGAAGTCTCAGTGGAAGGTGGCTGCAGGCATTACCACCATAACCATCCCAGTGAAACCATCACAACTAATGAATTTGTGCTTTTCTCTCCAGCTTTCCTCCCATCTCCCCGGTGCTACCAAACATCAGAGCAGATTTCCCAGCTGTACCCAAAGGAGGGTCCATAAATCACCCCCTGTGGCACCCAGGTCTCACCTGCCCCAGTGGACAGCCAGGTTCTGCCCAATGGACCTGATGAGGTCGCTGGGCCCGTGGTCCCAGATGCACTGCTGAGCCCAGGCATGTGCTGTCCTCTCCAGCTCCTCATCCCAGCTCTGCAGGCATGGGCAGAGAAAAGAACAGGTCAGATTTTCATCTCAAACTGGCTAGATCAAGAGGTTAAACCAACAGCAATTAGTGGACAAAGACTAAGGTTCAGATCACCCCCCTCCAGGTCTGGCCTGTCCTGGTGAAGCCACCACATTTCTGTGCTAAAATCACATTTCTCAGCATGTTCCCCTGCCATGAAAGCCCAGGGCACTATGATTTCAGTCCAGGTCTATGATTTTCCCCAGCTGATGCCATGCTTCTGAGGAAATGCTTCACTCAAGTCACCTGAAAACACAAACCCATGTGGGGAAGACCTTAAGAACACATCCAGACCATCCACCCTAAACCACAAGATACTCTTGGCAGTTGTTTTTCTAACACGTTTTTGTCCTAAGTTACAATGTAAAGACATGCCCAAAGGTATGAATTCAATCACCATCTCCATGAACTGTTAAAAACAGGAAGGGCAGAGTTTTCCTTGTCTCCTCCCCTGGACTATCTCCTGTTAATGGATCAATGCCCTGCCCCATGAGTCACAGATATCTCCTGTTAATGGATCAATGTCCTGCCCCATGAGTCACAGATATCTCCTGTTAATGGATCAATGTCCTGCCCCATGAGTCACAGATATCTCCTGTTAATGGATCAATGCCCTGCCCCATGAGTCACAGATCACTCCCTCCAGGACACATTCCTATTTCATGGGCCATCAAGGACCCACCATGACTGGTAAAATGACATCATCCTGTTGTGAGATGCTCTGCCCAGGGGGAGGAGCCAAGCATTCCCACCTGGATATAATCTGGGGCCGGGAGACAGCAGGCAGCTCTCTTACCCACTGGTTTCCAGAAGACAGGAGCTACTGGATCTTTTCTACAGGATCACCATTTCAGCAAGAGCACTTCATCTGGACTGCTGCCACCACCTTAACTAGCAGGGTGTCAGGTTGTATTCTGACTCTGTCAGTGCTTTCTTTTTTGTACTACTGCATGTATTTTAATCTTTTTTTTCTATTAAATTGTATTTCTGGCTTGGAGTCTCACTGGTTTTGCTTTCAAACTAGTACAGTTTTAAAGAATTAAAAATAAAATTTGATCATGGGATCTCCAACATGACAGATATTTCTGAGTCCTGTAGGAGTTCTGACATAGACTCAGTGCTTTGATGTATTTCAGCCTGATTTTTCATCCACTGTCCTTACTGTTGGGTTAAATCCAGGCTCTCCCACCAAGGGGAACTCCAGCTCCACCACCTCCACCCCCACTGGAGATTTTGATTAGACCTTTTAATCAAGGAGAATGGGTCTGAGTCTCTCAGTCTCCTTCCAGAACAAATGAGAGTCCACCAGTGGATACAGTCAAATACATCAAAGTCCCAGGGTTTTTAAGCTTTTTCCACTCTCACTGAAACAGGCATCACGTTAGAAGTGACAAATCCCATTTCTGTTCCCACTGAGGGCAGGATGCTGGGCTGAGATCACTCCTCATCGAATATCACCCAGCTGGGAGCCAAAGGAGAGCTCCAACACGACACAAAGGCAAACAGGAAAGCATCTCTGCTGGCTCTGCTGCCCAGGAGAGCATTTGTTCTAAAGGCCAGAATGGCTGGGCCCAGCAGCCAGTGCCCTGAATTCATGGTGTAATTACTGACAGCTGCTCCATTCAGAACAGCCCTTAGAGGATAATTCGTTGGGATTAAAATGTTGCTGCACATTCCTACAAATAAAACCAAAGAGGAGAGAGGTCTTGTAATGTGCATCCAGCCCATCCACGTGCCAGCACCAGACTGTCCTCTCTGGACATTCACCATCACAACCAGCTGCTCTGTCTTCTCCAGAGAAAAAGCAACTTCTGATCTCTGATTTCAGAGGACCTGTCAGAGCTTGGAGGGCTGCAGGGCATCCAGGCTCTCAAGCACATTTAAAAACCATCAGGTGTTCACTCTGAGCATGTCTGGACACAGTTTGGGGCAGTTGAAGCTGGGATGGGGAAGAACTGTCCATCCCTGGATAAGACAGCAGTGTCTCCTGGATCTTGGTGTGTCCACTATGTCAGTGAGGCAAACATGAGCTCATCTCCCTGAGCTCACAGCCCAGGCCTCCAGGAGAACAGCTTATCACGAGCGCTCTGAGCAATCCAGATCCCAGCAGCATCCCAGAGCTGCCCCAAGCTTGGGCTGAGCAAATCCACCGTGTGCACACAGCTCTGACACAGGCAGCAAAACCATTTTCCAGCCCTCCAGCTCCTCGAGTGATGGGATCAGCCCCACCACACATCCCCAGCACTCTGCTCAGGCTCCTGGCCATGCCAAGACACAGCTTGTTGTGGTTTGCCACTCTGTGACCGGCCACAGCTGCCCTCCCATCCAGCACAAAAGCCACAGAAACTCTCCCAAGATGTTGTGCACTCCCAGCTCCTCGGGCTTCCTACCCAGCTTTATTCCCTTTATTGTCCTAATTTACTGCAGAGACGTCCTGAGCAACAGGCTGTTAAATAGGAATTAATGCGAGCGTAGGTGTTACATCTCCCTTTGATGATGAAATAAATGAACTCGGACAAAAGACACTTCATAGGTAATTGGAAGGAGCTCCATCTCTGCACGGCTGTTTGCTGCATGAGGAGAGCAGCTCGTTTCGGCAAGCATCGGATTACAAAGCCATCCCATCTAAATTAGAGCAGATATTTGCCTCTTGCTCTCAGACGCGAATGCGGTCAGGAGGCTGGAATTATTTCAGAGCAATAAACATAGAGGGGAGGGGGAAAAAAGAGATTTCAGACTTTCCCAGCTCCTCTTGCAAGAATTCTTTATGCCAATATTCAAAGCAGTATCTAGGAAGATGACTGAAGCCAGAGGGGCAACGAGCAGAGGTTGAGAATTTTTTGGGTGTGTGTGATTCCAAGTGGCTTAGCACTCTCTTTTTTTACTCCTGCAAGTTTCTAATGGCCTTTCAGAGTGGAGTGGACAGCGTGTATGTAAAACACATGCATGGCAAGCACACATGACACCACAGCTTGTAGGTCCAGCTGTAATAATGCATCCCACAAGGAGTCTGCTCTCTCTGCAAACCCACAGCCAGACACCTGAATTGCAGTCATCAGGTTACTCGCTCATTTTCCTCCCCGGCTCAGACTTTCTGCACCACTGGCAGCTTCCTGCACCAAGCTGCAGGACTGACATGTCCTGGCAGAGCTCTGGAGATTTGCTAACCCCCCCAGAAACACGATCCCATCCTGACAGGCAAAGCCCCCACCCCACAGTTGAGAGGAAGGATGCATACCTTACACATGGAAACAAACTATTTTCCTTCCAGCAATCCGCACTGAGAACAATTTTGCTTTATCCAGCTGTCTCTGAGGCCGTCACAAGAGGAAAGATTCCTGCCTTTCATCACTGCTGAAAGCATCTGACTAAGCCATCTTAAAAGGTCACCATGCCTCAGGATCTGTTATGTCCTTTTCCCTCCGAGTCCGTTATGTCCTTTTCACTCTGGGACTGTTAACAAGGAGTTTGTTTTGGCCCTGGCACCCATCCACCTCTGCTAAACACTCCAAATGCACTCTGCGAGTGTCATCATGGAGCTGCTAGAGGGGTTAAGGAAATTCTGAATTTGTCAGGAAGTTGTGCCCTGCTCACTCGTTTTGCATTAGCACTGAATACCTGTGCCAGCTTTCAATTAATTACACAGACCCAGCAGCTAAACTGTTTCTTTCTTCATTTTTCAGCCCACTTTGCCTTTATCCCATAGGTATACAACAATTCTTTTGATCTGCAGGTAAGTCATAGGACTCACTGTGTTCTTGCTTTCTTATTAACAGTGTCCAACAACTGAAGTTCAACCAGTGGCAGGTAAACACGTCCCTTTCCTGGATTCTTTAGGTCCCATTTCCATTTTAGACCACTTAAATGTATCAGATATAGAGACAGGGTTTTCACAAGGGAGTGTTTGGAGGTTGATGGATAAGAACAAGCTCTACCTGCTCATCCACAAATTATCCCAGCACATCTCCACTCTGGTACCAAAGAGGAAAGTTTATGGTTCTGAAGACAGACCATCCTCTTCAATGAGTCCAAATGAGAAATGTCCTCTGCAGGACAAAGGATTAAAGAGAAATTCCCCTTCAGCACATACATGGCATTTCCCAGTCTTACTGGGTAAACAGGAACACATGAAAGGCTGATTATAGCCCTTCCAAGCTGCCCCATCTCATACCCAGCTCCTTTCTCCAGAGCACACAAGGCCCTTTCATTTGCCCTCCATCACCCATAAAAGCCACTAGAAAAGCTCCCAGAGCAAAGGCAAACACAGAAGTGCAAACAGCAGCGGGCCTGGGCTGCTCTGCCAGCCCCAGGGCCAAACAAAACACCTTGGGCTTGCTCATGCTTTGTGTTTACCCTCTGCAAATCCATCCCCTTGCCTCTCCTGGCAGCACTTTCCTGCAGGATAAGGCTGAGAAAGGGATCCAGTCCCTGGTTCTTAGAAAGGCACAGGATTTCTGGCAAAAGAGGAACCAAAACCCAGCTGGTGTGGAGGGACAGAGGGACAGCTGTCCTCCCAACCACCCCCTGCCCTCCCTGCTCTTCCCTTTCTCCCTGCACTCACAAAAGGCAGCATTTTCCATTTGCAGCCCTCACCTCAGCACAGCTGGCAAACAATTTTATATTACATTTAAGAGTGCTTTTCTTTTCCCCTTTAAACACGGTCTTAGCAAGTCATCCATCATTGGATCCGTCAGCAGGAGCACACAGCTCAAGTCAGGCCAGTTTTGGTCAGAACTATATTTGCACACTGGGAAAAGGCACACAAAAAGGAATTATTTGCCTACATCGTTTTGTGGCCCTGTAATATTTTGATGGCGTGGCAAAAATAGCTCAAAGGAGGGTCTCTGGCATCAGGTAAAAAAAATATTAATGTGAATTGTTGATGGCAAAGGCATATTTCATACTCCTGCAAGTTTTAAGTTCTCCCTCTGAAGTGGGAGAACATGTTGACCAAACTTTTATTTTGGTTTCCTGAACTACAAAACCCAACAGCACTGACCCATCCACCCAGGAGCTCCCAAAGCCTTTCCGGCTATTTCTGGTGATGGAAATTCTTTGCAGATGGAGCCACATTCCTCAGGCCCCGTTTCCCTGTGGTCCTGTGCAGGTTTGGCTCAGGTGATCGGTGTGTGACTGAGGGCAGGTGACACGTCCAGCATTGAGCTGGCAACCCAAAAACTACCAGCAGACTGTGGTGTGACTGTGTGACTGTGCAAGCTTTCCCAGGGAGAGCAGGGGTTAAACACTGGGCAAAATTTGCTGCTTTTATGACTTGGATGAAATGGAAGAAGCTGCTGAGGCAGGCTGGGGAATTGCCATCACCGGAGATGCATCCAGGGCTGAGCCAGATGCTCCTTTATGAATAATGGAACCAGTCCTGAAACTATGCAGAGCATGGACTCCATGAGCCCTCTCCAACCAAAACAGGCCCTGCTCTAAAGCATCATTCACTCTGCAATGGAAGGCTTCAGGAAACCTCTCGAGAAATTCTTACCTCAGAGGAAATTCACTGCACCTCTCACAAGGAAAATTAAAATACAGTTTGGTGTAAAACAAAAAAAAGGAGAAATAAAGTGATGTATCAGGTCTTAGACTCACCATGTGTTCCATGTTAGAGGCCACTGGATACACCTGACCTCTCAATTTATTGTGGAGCATCAGTATCTCCTGTCTGTCTGAGAACAGGATGGCTCTCTTGGACCTGGAGTGAGCTTCCCCATCCTGGTATTTGCTCAGGATGCTCTCCAGGTGGCTTGAGTTGGGCAGGATGAAGCCCTCAGCTGTCTTTGTCAGCAGCAGCACACATCCAAGAGGAATGATCCAAGGCAGGGCAGGGCTCATGCTGCCAGCACAAGCAGAGATGAAGGTGAGGGTTGGTTTTCGTGCAGGGACTCCCGTGGCTCAGTGCAGGCCTGGAATTTGGGGAGAAACAGGCAGTCAGAGCAGTGCCACAGGAGCTCTCTGTGCATTTGTCCCCCAACAACGAGGTCACACAGCCCAGATCTGAGCTTGCAAAAGCGTGGTGCTCAAAATTACTGCTCACCCCAAAGACAGGGAGACCCGAGCAGGGCCACAAGAGGTGGGCACTCAGTTTCTTACACCTGATGCTGAGTTGGGAGTGAAAACTTCCCAGGCATGACCCTTAGCATCCCTGCTAACACCAGCTCCATCCCTTCACAGGCAGGGGCACATCCCCAAAAAGAGCAGCTGATAAAACCCAGAACGCTTTTATTTTATCAATAAAAGGGAAGGCAAAACCCTCAGCGAGCCAGATGAGGAGGCGAGGCAGCAGCAGGAGCTGCTCCTGGGGTGCAGCAGAGCTGTGCAGGGGCTGGTTTTGGGCAGTTTCCCCTCACAGGGCTGTTTCTGTGCAGTGTCCCCTCAGCAGGGCTGGGTTTGTGGCAGTGTCCCCTCAGCAGGGCAGTTTTTGGGCAGTGTCCCCTCTCAGGGCAGTTTTTGGGCAGTGTCCCCCAGCAGAGCAGTTTTTGGGCAGTGTCCCCTCAGCAGGGCAGTTTTTGGGCAGTGTCCCCTCACAGGGCTCTTTTTGGGCAGTGTCCCCCAGCAGGGCAGCCCCGCTCCGGGCAGTGACGCACCGGGGCTCTCGCTGACGCTCCGGGGCTGGGAGTGATGGAGCAGCAGCCGCAGCCCGACCCGCCCTCCCTGGCCACGTTTGGCGTCCCCAGGCACTCGGATGCCGTCAGCACCCAGACAGGGTCTCGCTCTGCTCCTTGAACAGCGTCACTTAATCCCCTTGCTCCGCAGTACCCCTGCTCCATCTGTCATTCCCTCCTCATTCCCTCCCCCCGTGCTCCAGTTTATCCATCTGAGAATCTTGGCTGGTTCTGTTCGGATCGGGAGCTATTCACGGGAGGTGAATGTGCTGCTGCAGGGCTGTGCAGCGCACACCGCTCTCCAGTGGATCCCAGGATCAATCCAGCCGGGCAAGAAGCACCTCTACAGACAGATCTCCCTCCTCGGGGCTAACTTTTGGAGGAAAGCTCCCCCATCCCCATCCAGCACGAGGTGAGGATCTGGTTTTGACAGCGCTGTTGAACACCGCGCTGAAAGCATTCCTCTGCAGCGGCAGGAAACAAACCCCAGCTTAGCGGGAATTATTCGAGAAGTTTCATCCAATGACACGGAATTTGGACACTCCGAGAGTTGGAAGCCAACCAGAGCAGGGAAAAGCCATCTAACTCCCAGCTGGAAAAGCTGTCCTGGAGCACAGAGCCCCAAACCCCCGTTCCCCAAACCCACTACAGCAGCACCTGAGGAGAGCAGACACAAATACGAGGTGCTTTGCACAGGCAGGGACCCAAAAAAAAACCCTGAGAAGCCCCAAAAACGTGTTGGCTGACTGCACAGAAGACACACAGCGCCTGTCTGAGGCTTCATTCTTGGACTGAGCAGGCAGATGAAAACCAGCTGCCTCGAGGCTCTCTCCAGGCAGCGCATTAAGCCTTAGCCTGGGTGCAGCAATGCTCGGCTTAGGGAACAGCTCCTCATCATTTCCTGCTCCCAGCAGGACACACACGCCTTGTCCCCGGCTCCAGGCACACCTAGGGGACAGGACGTTGGGTGGCAGGGGACAAACACCCCTTTAACCTCATCCTCCTCTCGCCCTGCCTGCGGAGTTCTCTTCCCCCCAGGCAGGAGCCCGACTTTCCAACCGGGCTGCGCAGGGGAGGCAAAAGGAGCAGTTGCTTTTGTAGACTGTCTGACCCAAATTCAGGGAACAATTCCTACTTTGAGGCACTTCCCTGAGAGTTTAAAAATAGCTGCAGTGCCAGGGCCACTGACAATGTGGCCATTTAGCCCCGGCAGCTCTCCCTGCAGGAACAGCCGGCTCTCAGAGCGGCCGTTGCACCCCTCGTTTGGCCGGGTGCCCTTTGCTAAACAGGAGCCCAAATCCACCACCCATCTAAGGCAAACACTGAACTTTCAGAAAGGGCAGATTGAAAAAATCAGCTGTAGCATCCGAGAGCCAGAGGGGCTGCCCCGCTCACGGCTCCGCAGCAAAGCCAGCTCGTCTGGCTGGGTGAGGCAGCCAAAACCTCACAACAGATGGTGCTTTATTCCTCGGGATGTGCTTCCCTGGCTCCCACTTGCCAGCAAGAGGATACCAGCACCTCGTCAAAATTAGGTCATTTTGGCTTTTTCTTCTGTTTCACTCGGGGTGTGCAAGTCCCTTCCTCTGCTTCGGCTTGGGGTGAGGAGCGCTGAGCATCCCAAGGAAGGACAAAGGGATCGCAGAGGGACAGGGAGCAGAGAGTTCTCTGGCCAGATTAATTGAAAATGCTCACGTTTCAGAAAGCTCTGACAGATTTCAGATGTCCATCCATCTGCCTCCTATGCCCAGGTGCAAGGAAACACTCAGATGTGTGTTCAGCCCAGCCAGCCCCAGTGCCCTGCGGGGCTGGGTGATGCCTCGGGGCTGCTCCTCATCCGGGGAGGCTGAAATCACATTGCCTCTGAGCTGGGGTTTGACATTATTCACAGAAATTTATCAGCTGACAGTCAGCTGAGGAAGCCTCTGCTGTTGATTTCAAGGGTTCAAGAGGAGCACAAGCTCCCTTTAAGCACATCAGGCCCTTGACACTGCTGCCAGGTGAACATCTGTGAGCCATCAGAAACGACTGAGTCAGCAGAAAAGGACTCCTGAGTATGCTGCAAAGCCTGTCCAAAGTGGGGAGAAATGGGAGGCCTTCTTCTGGGCTCTGAGGGAGTTAAAGTGCAGCACTGGACTTCAGGAAAGATTATTTTTAGAAAGCTATTTCCCTAGCTAATGGATGGTGTCTGCTTTGCACAGAAAGCAGGAGAGCTGGGCACATCTGAAGCCTGGCAGAGGCACTGCTAAAGCCACATGCAGGCTGGTCCTGCACTCGTGTCCCCATGTCACCTCTCTCCTTAGGGACTCTGAGCTTTGACTGCCTCCCTGGTGAAGCACAGGAGCTGGTGCCTGCTCCTGGGTTAGGGGTGACAATTTGCAGCTAAAACATCCCAGGCACCAGCTGACAGTGAAAGAAAATGCAAAGTTAGCTCAGGATGTCAGGAGAGCATTTAAACAGCAAAGCAGAAGGGAGTTAGCCTGGGATCAGCTTCTGAAATGAGCTTGGGATCAGCTTCTAACCTGAGTTAGCCTGGGATCTAGGATGAGTTAGCCTGGGTTAGCCTGGAATCAACTTTAACCTGTGCAAAGAAATCCGGGGATAAAACCACAACATGAAGCACTAAACTCCAGCTCATCTCTTTCCATGCACACACTGCAAGCTTTGCAGAATTGTGTTGGCTCCCAAAGACAAGCAGGATGACAAGTTCCTAGACACAGGACAACAGCGACACAGTGACACATTGCACTGAGCACACCACAGATTCAGCATCTTCAAGGCCATGGCCCTAAACATCTGGATATTCCATTTCAGTCCAGTCCCATAGAACCCTAGTGGGTGATTTTCTACAGAAAACCACATGGAAAACCCACTGGCAACACACCACGTGTGGTGACACTGAAATTCCTTTCCTACAAGACTTGAGAGCAGAGCTGCACAAACACAAACGTGCCCACAGGTATCAGCTCCTGGGGACTGCCACAGCATCCCTTGGATATTTTCTATTTGCATAGAAATCCACTCCTGTGCTTGCAAACTCCTCCCATTCATTCCAGATTAATGCTTGTTAATCTTGCGTTAAATCCTGCAGAGCGCACACGAGGGAAGCTCAGACAGCATTCAGAAAACTTTTTGGAGAAGTTACTAAAACTCTGCCTTCTTAAAAAGTTCTTAAAGAGTTATTTCTTGCATCCCCACCACCCCCAAAACCACATTTCAGAAGGCAGGACTGAACTTTACACTTACCTTGCTGAGTACTTCCAAGTCTCCAGGTAATTGCAGCTGCTCCAAGCCTGCTCGTGGAAAGTAAATTATTGTATCTGAAATATGTAAACGAGGAGGAGGGGAAAAGGATGGAATAAGCCTCAGGTCTGGGCTCAGCAACTCGGACCAAGTGCAGTCTCCCGGAGCTCCCCGGTGGTATTTATGCTCTCCAGGCAGAGGGGAGAAGCCTGGATCATCCCCTGTGACAACGGGCGTGGAGCAAGAGCGAGAAGAGGAGGGAGGGGAAAAGCGGGGAGAAGAGGAGCGGGGTGTTGGGTGGGATCGCAGCAGCTCGAGGGCGGTCACTGGGGCTCAGAGGAGCAGGACCATCCTCCCTGAGCAGCAG
>VRYO01000704.1:3159732-3201326 GCA_009812075.1 Sialia sialis
ATCAGAGCCCCTGAGCTGCTCCTGATAGGCAAAGCCGCGTTCAAGTTTGAGGGAATCACCCCCATTTCCTTCCCCTCCTGCCTGGGTTGTGTCTGTACCTGAGGAACCAACAAACCCCTGCCACGTCCATCACTCCAGCAGGGTGGAGATGCTCCTCTCTTGACCATGCTGTAACCAGAGGCTGCACCAGCAGATGAATTAAGAGTGAGCATCCAAATCACAGGAGGGAAAGCCAAGCATTGATGGATTTATCCCCAAACACAATTATTACTTGGTATTGTCAGCCCCTATTTGTTCTTTCTTGCTGCTCTCCTGTTTTGGGGTAGCCTGGACTGAGCACCCAGGTTCATCTGCAGCTTCTCCACCTTCTCATAGTCAAGAACATTCCCCCAGATGCTTCATCAGCTAAGAAAACAACTCCTCATAAATGTGCCTTTTCATCAGTGACCAGGAAAAAGCTGATGTAAAACAATGAAATAAGAACAAAAGCTGCAGCAATTTCAGAAAATTTAGGGGGCACCACTAACTGCAATAAGTACAAGTCAAATATGAACTGAAATCCACAAAATCCTTCTTTTTGAATGTGGTGAGGCACAGGCTGTGCAGAGCAGCTGTGGCTGCCCCATCCCTGCAGGGAATCAAGGCAAAGCTGGACAGGGCTTGGAGCAAACTGGTGGGAGAAGATGAGTTTTAAGGTCCCAGATCAGTCTGGGATTCCATGAAAACCCCTCACCTTATCCCCACAGCTCCCCATACTCCCTGGTCACATCTGGAAATGTTCAGAACTCCTAACCCAGCACCCACCTTTGGAGACTTCACCCCAGACCAGGTGCTGAGCTGCTGTCACTTTTGGTTATTTACCAATATAAATCATTTCCAAAACATCCTTTGGGTCATGAGGACAGCCTGAAATAAACCCCCAGCTGCACAAATCTCCACCAGGCTGGGAACATCCCCTGCTCATGCAAGGCTCACTCCTCACTCCTAGTGAAAATCAGATTCAGAGCACATTCACACAGAGAAACCCTCTGCGGACAGCTCAGGATCCATCCCGGCAGCAGCGCTGGAGCTGGAGCCCAGCCCAGCCCCAAGGGACACATCTCTTGTGCAAAACAGCAATTTCCTACTTGCAACACCTTCCCCCAGCCCCAAACACCTCGTGCTTTAATCACCCTCCTCCCCCAGCCCATCCTCTGCACACCTGCCTCAAGGCACAAGGTTTTCCCCACAGCCCTTTGGACCTGCACGTCCAGTTTCTCATTTTGAAAACTTCAGACCTTAGTGTGCATTTAAAAAAAAAAACAAAAAAACCCCCAAACCCAAGGATTTCTCAAAAGCTGGTTTAAAATTCAGTAAACAACCACCGGATTTACGGTGGATCGTTGTGGTGTTGGGGTTTTTCTTTTGCATAATCACACACAGAGCAAATGATCAAAAGCTGCAAGCCCCTCGTTTTGCAACAGTGGGAGGAGTTAATTGAGACAATAAAAATCATGACTCTGTGTCCACATCACTGTTGCCACACTTGTATTTCCCTCCTAGTGACAAATACATTTGTAATATCTTCAGTAAAAAATGCAAAAATTCACTTTTAAGTCACACTGAGAATTTCAAGTCACGCTGAATTTCAACACTTGGATTTTTAAACTGGCAATGACTCACTGCCATTTTTTAAAATAGTAACACATGTAACCTCTATTAAGTAATATATTAATTCCTGATCACCTGCAGTTTTCTCTGCACCATTCAGGTCAATCTGCACTATCAGAGATGCTGTTTTTGACAATGCACTGGAGATAGAGCTAAATAAATACCCAACACAGGCACAGGATTAATTAAAAACAGGATTTCTGCTGTGCAGAAAACCACTTCAACCAGGTTCCAGGAACAGGATGTGAATAATAACAGCAAGTTCAAAACCTGGTTTATTTCTTGTTTGGAAGAACCTCCCAATCCCCTAAGAATTCCAGTTCTCACCAGTGGGGCTCTGGGGCAATTCCCATTCCAAGGATGCCCTGGGAGCACCAAATCCTTCTGCATCCCCAGCTCCAGGAGCTGAGCTTTTCCTTGCAACCAGCTGAAACCCAAGTCAGCTTTGCACAGAAAATTGGAATTGGTGGAATGGCACCAAAATCACCATCTGTGAATAAGAAAATACTAACAAAGCATGAGCAGAAAAACATAACCATGCATTTGGACATCCAAAACAATGCCAGAGCGTCACTAAACCTTCTCAGCAGAGCAGGAGCACCCCAAAGAGCGATGGTTGGGATGCTCCTTCCTACAGCCAGAGCTCTGGGCAGGAAAATCCTTCCCTGTGGGACAGCACAGGAGTGTCAGGAGAAGCCAGGGAGCTTCACCATCCTGTGATGAAATAAGGACATAACACCACTAGCCCCAAAGAATTAAATAATATACAGGGGTTTTTTAGAGAAAGCAACAGGGAGCTGCTCAAGGAAATATTTTTACCAAAAGTTCTCCAGGGCAATGTCAGCTGGCTGAAGAAAACCAGAACCAACATTGCAGGGTTTCCAGGAGGACACAGAAGGAATTCCATCCCCTCTCCTGGCTGCTCAGAGCTCAGCCCTGGCACTGCCACATCCCTTTCCCTCTCCCCTCCAAGCTCAGTTCCACTTCAATGCAAAGCAGGAACGTTTCTGAAGTTTCAAGAAGTTGTAAAAGCAAAGAAAAATCATCTCCACTCCATCTGGGGAGTGCTAGACAGAAACTTTGGGAGTTTCCAAGGGTACGATTCACACCTGAGGAAAAACAAAACCCACACACACACCTTAAACCAACTTTGTGACTTTTATTGATGGGCGACAACTTTATACTTCTAGGTATCACTAAACTGTGTACAATTAGGAACTCAACATTATAGGAGAGCAGACAGCAAAATTAAACAAAGCAGACTTAAAGAAATATCAATCTTAATTATTTTGCCCATTTTCTTAATTTCATGTACACAGAAGCATAAATGCAGTTTGAAATTTCTTAATAGCAATAAAGTTACAATCACCCATCTATATAGACTAACATCTTAACTCCAAATATTTGATCTGCAATGTGTACTTAAGCAGTTTCTCATCGCACAATTATTAAAATGTGTCTTCCTATCAGGAACCAGCAACTCTGCAGTTTGTACATGTTTTGAAGCACAAAGGACCATTTCCATCTCATACACATCGGCTCATATTTTACCACTTATCAAAAAACTATTGGGGAAGCAGAGAGAGCTTTTTTATTATTTTTTTTTAATATTTTTTTTTCCTTTTTTTTACTCAAGTAAAGATAAAACATTTTCACAGAAATCTACAAGTTCTGTTGCTGGTGCAGGGTTTTCTTCTACTACGCAATTAGAAAGTGGGAATTAAATGCAAATCCCCCTTTTATTATCTTAGGATTCAGCATTAACTTGGATGAACTTTATTTCTTTTTTAATATTTTGTGTTTTTTGTGTGTGTGATTCACGAGGCTTCCAACCGAGCCACTTCATTCTGCAAAGTCAAAAAAAGCCAACACAAACTACGTTGTGCACAAACGGCAGCTTCCTTTATCACTCTATCCCATAGTTGCGAGGGGACTAAAAAAAAAAAAAAAAAATAAAAAGGGGAGAAAAAAACCCCAGAAAAACCAAACAAAAACAACAACAAAAAAATAATAAAAGGGAAAGATTCACTCAGAAGAGCATTTACAGGAGGAGGAGCGGGTGGTGCTGGCGGGTCACAGCAGGTCCACCTGGCGGTAGTACAGGAGGTAGGCTGTGCGCTCCAGGGCCGCCTTCACCACCTGCGAGTGGTGCACCACCCTGACGGCCTGGTCGTCAATGCGCAGCCACCCGTTGAGGCCGATCTGGAACACGTCCGTCGTGTAGTGCCCGCCCGTCGCGCTGTTGCCGTGGTGGTACACGACTGTGGTGAGGGTGGAGATGGCACATCAGGGGTTAAATGGTACCCAGAGATCCCCTCCCCACGCTGCCCATCCAGGAAAAGCCCCAGGGTTTAGGGATGTCTTGGGTTACTATGGGGATGTGATCGGGAGTAGGGATTCTATCACGCTGTCTTGAAACCAGGTGGGGCAGTGATCCTTATCTCCAGGGAGATACCCTCTGTTAATGACTCAGCTGTTAATAACAGGTGGGGCACTGTTGTTTATCTCCATGGGAGATGTCCTCTGCTAATGAGCCAGCTGTTAATAACAAGTGGGGCAGTGTTTATCTCCATGGGAGATGTTTTCTGCTAATGGGTAATCTGTTAAAAACCAGGTGGGGCAGTGTTGTTTATCTCCATAGGAGATATCCTCTGCTAATGAGCCAGCTGTTAATAACAGGTGTGGCAGTGTTTATCTCCACTGGGATGTTTTCTGCTAATGGGTCATTTTGTTTAAAACCAGGTGGGGCAGTGTTCTTTATCTTCATGGGAGATATCTTCTGTTAATGGGTCAGCTGTTAATACCAGGTGGGGCAGTGTTCTTTATCTCCATGGGAGATATTTTCTGCGAATGGGTCATCTGTTAATACCAGGTGGGGCAGTGTTCTTTATCTTTTCCACAACCCATCCTTCCTCCAGGAGATATCTCTCCTATTAATGGGCTATTGAGTCCTACTGTGGGACTGATAAAATTACATCATCCCATTGGGAGATGTTCCAGCCAGGGGTAGGAGCCAAGCCTTTCCTATCAGATAAAAATCTGATATTTGGAACATCAGAGCAGCCTTTTTGCACTGGATTCCAGAGGAAAACCAGACCCTTCCACATCATCACTGGACCTCCAGTGGGAAACTGCACCTTGTCCAGGAGCACATCTGTCACTGCAGGAGGATGCAGCCACCAATGAATGGGACTGTTCCCGATACCCAATGACTGACTGACTGACTGACTGACTGATGGATGTCAGGTTGTGTTCTGACTCTGTCAGTGGCTTGGGCTTTTTCTTTGCAGTGCTGTATTTCTATTTTAATTTTCCTAGTAAAGAACTGTTATTCCTATTCCCATATCTTTGCCTGAGAGCCCCTTAATTTCCAAATTATGATAATTTGGAGGGAGGAGGTTTACATTCTCCATTTCAAAGAGAGGCTCCTGCCTTTCTTAACAGACACCTGTCCTCCAAGCCAGGACAAGGGTGTCCCTGGGTTTTGGGTGGTGCAGGTCATAGAATGGCTGCTGAAAGCTCAAGTTGTTCCATGTCCCCTGCCTTGAACACCTCAGCAGGAGAAGGCTAAGGTGGCACATACACAGAATCATGGAATGGTTTGGGATTGGAAGGGAACTTAAAACTCATCCCATCCCTCCTGTCATGGGGCACCTGCCACTACCCCAGCTTGCTCCAAGCCCTGTCCAGTCTGGCCTTGGACACTTCCAGGGATCCACAGCTGCTCTGGGCACCGCACTCTCACAGGGAAGAAAGTATCCATGTATCCTAGGAGACAAATCTTCATCCCTGGCGGTATTTCTGATAGTGACTGGGACTGGTTTGCCCATGGGAAAGTGGAAAATGGGATTTTCTAGCTGCTCATGTCAATCCCAATGGGGAGACATGCAGAGCCTTGGGTGGGATGAACATCTTGGCTTTGTATGGCTCAAATAATATTTAGATCTGGAGAAAGTGGAGGAAACTGGGCCAGTGCCCTGGGATTTGGCTGTAAAACCAAGGAGCTGCTTTAGGTCCCTGTGTCCCACTCCATCCTTACAGCAGGCAGCTCCCCATCTCCCAGGGAAGGATTTCTTCCAATATCCCATCCAATCCTGCCCTCTGGCACTGCAAAGTCATCTCCCTTGTCCTGGCACTCCCAGCCCTTGTCCGAATCAGTGTTTCCCCAGCTGTTTTGCAATTGAGAGACCACACAGATAAAATACCTGCAAAGAGCCGGTAGGTTCTTTGGCCTTTGGAAATTTTACTTTTCACACCAGGAGACAGTAGCTCTGGAAGAGGAAACAAACCAGTCATACATTAGAAATTCCTTATCAAGAGGATTAATTATTTTTCAGAGAAACCAACATTATCAGAGAAGAACACTTAATTGAAATTTCTTCTGCAGCCTTTAAAGAATGGTCAAGGTTCTAATAACTGGTAATCAAGTGAGTGAATTTACAGGTTTATTGAACACTGTGGTTTATACCACCAAAAAATGAAGGGAAAAAAAGACAGACTATTCCATTTTTCCCCTTTCATTCCTGCTGTCAGACAGTGACAGAAACAATTTCAGATTCCAAGTCATGCTTACATTCCTAAAGTGAAACTGCAAAATAAAATATTAAGTAAACAAAAGGGCACTGCCTGACAAGATCCAGATCTTAGTTGAGATATGAGTATACATTGATTTTATTTATTCCTATTTGAGCTACTGGCTTGCTAATAGTCCATTTGTCAGCTCAAAACAAAAGGCATTATTTTGGCAAGCTTCAGATGCTGGACAATTTCCAATCTCACACTAGTGAAATATTTCCTAGGATATTTGTTAAATAAAGGATCCTTGTTTAACCTCTGCACTATGGATTGTCTATCTTCAGGCTGCATTTTCAATAAAACACCCGTTTCCTTCCACCAGCACCTCATTAATTAAATAATTTGACACTTCTCTGAATTAAATTTGTGATAAAAATATCCAATATTGGCAGCAGTCTTGTACAGAGAGGGACACAAATCCAAGAGGATATTTGCCCTCAGCAGCCTATATCTTACTCCATAAATCCACAGGAAGCTCTCATTTGGCCAACTCTTTGTCCAGAAGTGCCAAAGGCTTTGAGATCTTTCATCATAAAAAAAACACCTCACAAAAAATTCACCCAAATGACCAAACTTTCAGGAAACGATAAAGACAAAATCTTGTGTGGGAGAAAATGAAAACACAGACACTTGCAGGAAATACAACATCATCTTTCCCATGAAGAGAAGGAAATTCTGAGAGTAAATCTTTTACCTTTACTGATTTCCAGATCAACAGTGTACTCAATATTCTTGATCAGCTTCTGGCATCCACCGGTCTTCTCATACACGAAGCGTTTGAGGTGTAGAACAAGAACAGGGGGCAGCTTTTCTAGGGTGAGCCTTCGACTGATCTCCACCTGCCACAGACCCAGAGGAAGAAAACTGTCATTTTTGTTACCTCCTCAAAATTCCTCCTTTAAATGAGTATTTCTCTTCAAATATTCTAGAAGCAAACCCTCCAGGTTTGTTCTTGCTGCAGTATTAATTTATGATAAACGCTCATTTGTGACTTGAAACCCGCTGGATCTTCAATCCTAACATTATTGCAGAGAACTCAGTATATTCAAAAAGAAAAACATGAGTTATGACCACACTTTTTTCTACTAAATAGAGATTTTTATATAATTATAGACAAACAATCCACAAAATTTCTGCTTGGAAGCCAGGAGGCGAGCTCAGAATTGCAGAACAAAAATGTTTTGCCTTCCTAGAAATGAAGACATAAAAATATTTCTCAAAGTAACTGCTTAAGGTTTTTCTCCATTTTTTAATTGAGAAAAATCTTTTTATTGGTAACCATGGGCATATTATTTTTCAATCCATGGCTTGATTCTGGGGTTGGACAGAAACTCATGGGGAAAAAGTATTTTTTCTTTCCAAGGTTCTACAGACAATTGTTCAGTGCTTTTACTACGATTTTAATACAAAAACTACTATTTCAATTGGAATTTCTTTTGAAAAAAAGACCTGGAAGACCCTATGTGTGTTTGTATTTCCATCCAAACTCTGAAGTATCACACAGCACCCAATTTGAACATCCATTTCTTCCAACCCAGCACTGGGTTGTCTGTCAAAAACTTTTAACCATTTGCAGCAAAAGTCAAAAATATTAATGGGAAGCAAAATAAGATCTTTGTGGTAAATCAATCAGCTTGCAAATGCTCCTTTCAAATGGAAAACAACTGGAGAAATGTATGTTCTGAATATTCAAAGTAAACAAATTTCTGCTTTTCATGGGAAATGAACCATCCTTTCTTTATCTAATCCTGTTCCCACTTGGAGGATTTTGAGAACTTACAGACATGAAAGTCAGAAGGAACCCCTACAATTGCAGAATTACCAACAGTGCACACAGAATTTCCCTGTGAGCAATCCCTGCACACCAGAGCTGCCTTTGCCACCACCCACCACAGGAGACAAGTCAAAGTCTTGATGAGGGAAATTTAATTATTATCCTCAATCACAAGTTCTCAAACTGCCAAGCCAAAGGCATGCTTCTCCTCCTTGTAAGCACTTTTCTATTACCATTATTACTGTAATGTGTTATTTGTAAAATAAAGAAGTATTTACTCTGAAGAGCTTCTCCTGTACTAAGAGCATCTGGCAATCCCCAGGAATCAGTAAGTTATGATGTTGAACACAATATTATGTATCTTTATAATAAATTAACAGGCTGAACTGTGGTATTCTCCATTAAATCCCTCAATAAATTATAACATCACCTCAAACCCCAGCTATTTGCAGGCCTGGCTTTGTTTCAGAGCTGACATTTCAGGGGAAGGTTTGTACCTCTTTTGTTAAAGTGTGCGCCCGCAACTCTTTGTAAAGCCAGAGCTCTATGAAAACCCTTCTAAATTAAAAGTTGAGCACTTGGCTGTGAGTAAAGGGAGAAGAGAAGTCACCTCTTGCTTGGTTTTTGTGGTGTATCCCTGCACAGACTCTCTTGCCACCAAGCTTTCCAAGGCGTCCTGCACGGTGCGGATCTTGTCCGACTGGATGTCCAGCTGCAGGGTGAAGAAAAGCTGCAGCGTGGCTGACTCCTTGGAACTCTGCTGGTAAACAACAGATCTGTGGAGAGACAAAGAAATCAAAATGTCATAAAGTGTCATTTTTCAATCAGGCAGAACCTTCAAGGAAGAATGAGTTAATTAACTAACTCAACTTAGAGTTAATTCAAGGCGACACATGCAAATATAAAGATTAAACATCAAGTTTTAACCATTTATTCCAATTTAAATGATTTTAACATTTAATAAGAGTATTCTGAATGGGATTGTAACTGAATTGTTTTATTTATGCAAAGCTATCGGATAAGCATCCAAAGTTTAAAGAAAAAGACTAAAATTTTGAATTTAAAAATTCACCTCCTGGCTCTTTTTTGTTAGTTTAGTTTTTTAACAGCTCTTCACGAGGGTTTATCTGATTTACACTACAAAAATCACAGCTGATCCCAGATTCTCCAATAAAAACACAATCTTTTCAGTCACTTCTCTAAGACCAATTTCCCAGTGATTTCAAATTGTTTGCTTAAATCTTGCCATAGGAAATATCAACTATGCTCCACTGAGGAATGGCAGTCCATTTTCTTCCCGTAATTTTCTGTATACAGAATTTGCCCACGTATATAAATTATTATGCTGTCATATATTGAAACCAGAATTATAATTAACACAACTCTGACTCATTTGGCCATGCTGGAATATTTCCAGGTCAGGTAGGAAATGTTAATGCTCAGGATAATAAAGAGAACTCTTTTTACTGAGGCAAAACCCTGAAGCACCAACAGAAAGCCAGTGCAGCTTCAGCTTAATATTGGCAAATATTTATCCTTTAGAAGGAAGAGAAGGCATGAAAAACAGCAGCACCTTTATTTTAAAAAGCAGAAATTATATTGTAACACCTCTTCAGGATATTTTCTTCACAAGATATGCAGAAATTGATTTCATAGCAAAACTTTTGCTAAGCTATGATTTCTCTGCAACAATGTCCTTAATTAGAATAATTACAAATCTCAGCTGGGCAAGGGAAAATGATTCATTTTCAATGAAAAATTACTCAGGCACTGCAAAAAATTTCAGGAAAACTTGGTACTTTCCCACTTAAGCCTCATGTTGCTAAGACTTTATAGGGTGGGGTTTTAAGTAATTATGCCTAAATAGACATTTAATAGACTCAGGCCTCCAAGGAGAGCCTAAAAATTACCAAGTCTGAAGTTTCCCAACTCAAATCACCTTCTCCTCACTGCTTTTCCCGCTGGGTTTTTCCAGTTGCTGATGCTCTCATTCAGTGGAATTCTACTGGCAGTTTTATATTCAGTCCTTCCTATGTCCCCCCCTGAGGATGAAGCTTTCCAACATCCCATGGGATGCTGTTCCTGTGGTGAGCTGTGCCCTGCTGTGCTGGATAAATGAAGTGGATGTGGGGCCAGCAGATGTTGGTTTGGATTGGTTCTGCTGCTCATGGCAAGTTTGTGCCTTTTTCCAATATTATCTTTTTTTTATATCATTTTCTGTGGACTTCCACAGAAAACCATCTCAGTATTTTTAATATAAAAGCTGATGGAATCATGCAGAGATGTAAACAACTGTGACAAATTCTGGTAAATATACCTGGGGTATTAACACCACCTTGGGTATGTGAATCATCAATGCAGGACTCCATCAAAACCTACAAGCACCTGCCTGCCAAATCCTATGGAAAATATAATTTTATTTGCCAGCTGTCTGGCTCAAAACCCAGAAGAATAAATAATTCCAGAGCATTTCCAAGGCAGAAGGCACTAGCCCACATTATTCACACTTCTAGACTCAATATCTGGCAACACAGAAAATCAAACACCAGCAATTAAGTGTCTGTCTCCAATTTAAAAATAATTCTTCACGTCTAGCAGTTTTGTTTTGCTGTATGTTTTTAGCAAGTGTTTACTTTGCTTTCATTTTAAATTATACATCTCTCCAAACAAGTCAGGAGGTTTCCTTTCCAAAAAAGTTTCTTTTAGATTCCACTTTCTGCCTTGTCTGGTATCAGACCTGTAGAGAAGTGATATTCCACATTCTTTTCATTCCAGGAGCATCTTGTAGCAATTTGCATTTTTCCAGACTTTAACATTTACTATTAAACACAGCTTTTTCTGGGAAGCATGAAGGGTCTGAAAAACTTCAAATTCACAATTTTATGTTTCAGTTCAATGTTTTACTGTGAAGATTTTAAATCTCATTCTCTCTCAGTATCCTTATTTATAACATCATGGGAGATCATAAAAATTAGGTAGCTCTAGAATTGGAATTTTTAGACAATATTCAAAGGATAAATATTCCAAAACTCCTTTTCCACATACAATTCAGGGCTTGGAATCTCAGAACAGTCTGCTCATTTAAAACATTTTAAAAAAGATTCAGCCAACACAAGTCAAGAACTTGCAGTAAAAAGCACTGTACCTTATGTGACCACCAAAAATATCAGTGATGGGAGTCTGGACAAAGTCAGCCTGGCGAGTGACCGAGGATTTGTTGCGAGGTCCCACCTGCTCCCACTCATCCTCGCTGCCTTCCCCCTGCTCCTCCTGCTCCTCCTCCTTGGCAACACTCTGAGCCTCAGGGCCGTTGGACACCGACACTTCTTGGAGTGACAAGGGAAAAAAAAATCACATTGGGGGTTGTGAACAGATAAAACACCTGACCTGAAATGCAAAAACCCCAATACAAAAGGCAAAAAACCCCAACACAAAAAGTAAAAAACAACCCCAATACAAAAGGGAAAACCCCAATAGAAAAGGCGTAAAAAATCCCAATACAAAAGGTAAACAACCCCAATACAAAAGGCAAAAAACCAAATACAAAAGGCAAAAAACCCCAATACAAATAATTTTATGACGATAAAATGTTTTCATGCTCCTCCTCCTTGGCAACACTCTGAGCCTTGGGGCCGTTGGACATCGACGCTTCTCAGAGTGACAAGGGAAAAAAAAATCACACTGGGGGTTGTGACAGATAAAACACCTGACCTGAAATGCAAAAATCCCAATAGAAAAGGGAAAACCCCAACAGAAAAGGCAAAAAGCCCAATACAAAAGGCAAAAAACAAAAATATAACAGAAAAGGCAAAAAACCAATACAAAAGAATAAACCCCAATACAAAAGGCAAAAAAACCCCAATAAAAAAGGTAAAAAATCCCAATAAAAAGGCAACACATCCCAATTAAAAAGGCAATACATCCCCAGTACAAAAAGCAAAACACCCCCAATAAAAATTAAAAACCCCAATACAAAAGGCAAAAAACCCCAATAGAAATAATTTTCTGATGATAAAATGTTTTCATGCATCATTGTTTGAATTAAAAAGCATATTCCAGCTTTGCTCCCAACATGACACATCCATGTATTAACAGAAGGCAGCTCACTGATGACTGAATGTAAATAGCAAAGTTTGATCTATTCTTAGTAGTAAATTTATGGGGTTTCTAGAAAATTAGAAAGTCAAGTGTTATTCTGGAGACAGAATGATGCCATTATTAAATACAACTCCTTTTCTGCACAGGTATTTTACAGGGAACCCAAAGCTTAGCAAATATTTTCCCAGCCAGTGCCAAAGTCAGGAGGTTATAAACTGCACCCAGCTAAGGAACAAAATATGGTGTGACTTTATATCCTAAAAAATTTACCCTACCAAAGAGAAATTGGGTAACTAGTGATGTGAATTCTTTCTTGGTTTGCACGATTTTATTTGTAAAGAGCTAAAGCCTCTATAAGCTAAAATGGCATTTTACACTGCATACTAATTCTTGTAATTCTTTCTAAGTAAATTCTCTTCCAACTTGAGATAATTTGGTATTTTGGTTTGTATTAGATAGAAAAAAATATCTCAAAAGTTGGTTTAAAGATCAGTGAGAAAGACACTGATGTATTTTTGAACTCCCATGGAGAGTCAAAATCCACTGACACTGCAGGTGTTGTAAATGACAAGACTGATCAAGTCCAGCTAGCCCCAAATAATGCTTAGCTGGGCTCAGTAAAAATGTGTAATTTGGAGTTTGGTTGTTTAGGAGAACCAGGGATGTGACTTTTTGTAATTCACAGTATTGACAGAGCCATACTGCCTTTCCAGAAACCAAATAACTTCAGCTCATTCACAAACTGGGCAGAATGGACCCACTGTATCCAGATTTTAATAAAATATTATTTGCTTATGTCCCAGTCCTTTAAAACTTGGCATTCTATCCCTCTCAACATCTACTCCAAGCATTACTCTGTAATATGGAATCACCACACAAGATCAGTATTTAAAATAAATTGTTAAAAAAAATAATAATGCACTAACTTTCATTATGTGGAGAGAGAAGTTTCTTGAGGGTCAGCATTTCTTCATGTAGTCCATTGAGGATAAATCCCAAGTATTCCTCAGCATCCTCTTGCCTGCCCTGAACAAAATAATTTTTTCCATTAATTCTATGATATTTTCATGGTTTCCTTTTAACAGAAGGTTCACGACACCAAACAAATCCTGCTTTCTCCTCTTAATTTAGCAACTACTGAGTCTAAAGGTATGTCAAATAAAGTTTAAATTTTATTATAAAATGAACTTTTTTTAACCAGTTAAACCCAAACTGCAATAAGCAGTAAATACACACAATGACTTTGAGAACTCTGCATTTTTCTCAATACAAATTCCATTTAACATGTAAGTTGGAATTTTCTTCCCCCCATTTCTTTTACAACCACTATTAAAAGCTGCTGCCAAGCCAAGGCCAAATCAAAGGATGGTTTGAATTATTATTCTTTCTTCATACTGAGATTAAACCTGAACAGGTATTTTGAAGTTTCTGGACCTTCAATCAGTCTTAGCTGAATTCCCCATAAAAATGAACAACTGCTCATGTCTTAAATGTAAATCAATTGCTACCTCTATTATAAAAAGAGATGTTTCATTCCAACAGTAATTTTTCCATTATTCTGACATCTCCAAGTGCCAAACCTGTAATTAACATTTTCCTGTAATTCAGCTCCCAAGACAGTTGGCAATGAGCTGATTTCAGTGGCATTTGAGCAGAGCCTGAGCTTTGGCTGTGCAGAGGTTTGGGGGCTGTGCCTGGCCTGCAACGCAGCTCCACAAGACAAGGATTTCAAGTCTCACCTTTTCTGACAGACTTGACTTTATAACTGTCAAGAGCCTGTAAATGTAGGTTGGCTCAAAGGCAGCTCCTGGTCGGATGTCTCTCACTATTTTATCACCTAAAGCTGCAAGGTGAAAGAGAATTCATGTAAGTGATAATAAATAAAAGGTTTTCTTACATTATACCTTAACAGTCTCTTCACACATCACTAGTTTTGGGTCCAGCACTTTTTTTATTAATAGTTTTATTGTAATTTTGGGCTGTTGAACTCAGAAGTTATAAGACAACTCTTAGTCTAAATAGTTTTAAAACATATCACCTTGCAGAAAGAGATAATCAGGAAAAGATAAACCAGAACACATTTAGTGCTGTTTGCATTTTTTGCATTTCTTTTGTACTCAAAGAACACGTCCTTAAACCTTTTGTGTATTTGCAATTTTAACAGATCCCTTTTGCTCTCTGCAGAATAAAAATCCAAAAACAGCCTGCCAGAATGTTCCACCTAATGGCAATGCAAGGCCTCAGAACTACCCTTGAAAACTACACCAGAAAATGACCTATAAGTAAAATAAATTGCATAAGCCAGTAAGATTTGTTTTACAGAAAGAAACCACAGAAATGTCTGAACTGTTTGGAAATCACTGGAACAACCAGCTCCTCCTGATATTTCCTTATCATGTTACATAAAGAATCGTTTCAGGAATGTGCTTGTTTCTACAAGTCTGAAATACAACAGACTTGGTTTAAAATTAAGATTAAACAACTGAAACCTTTAAGATAATTTATTTGCATCAAAAAAATATGCTGTTCTTCACTCCATAATTATCACTGAGCCTAAATATGTATTAGGAGAAATCAGACACATCTGAAGTTTTCCCACTGGGATCAGAAGCCAGGATAATATTCCTGCAGGCAATCTCCAACTGCTTATGGCCCCATTTTGTTCCAAATCAGTGAGTGATCAGGGTTTAAGGAGCAGAATTGAGCAAGCTGATAAATAAACAGCTGGAAATATGTAAGGAAGTGGAGGAAAATACAGGGAGTATCATTTAATTTTCTTAGAAGGCACCTCCACAATTAAGTGATGAAAGTTGTTCCCATTGCACTTTTACATTTGGTGCACCAAACAAAGAAAAAGTCCAAGGTGCAAGACCTCCCCCCATGAAGATTTTTACCCCATCATTTTCTGCCTTGTGCCTCTGCTCCCACTCACCTTGCTTTGCTTTAGGAGGTACAGGCATGTTTGTGAACTCATTCATTAAACGAACACTGAAACAGAAGGGAAGCAACTGCACGTGAGCAGCAAGTTAACTCTTAAAAGGACAAGTCATAAAATTAGATAATTGGCATTCTGACTTCTAAAACAACACCAAATCAGAGAACAGCACCATGAAATCTGGGTAAAATTCAGACTTAACAATCCATGTGATCACTGCAGTGAAACCCAGGCTGCTCCTTGCACCTCTGTATTTTTGCACATTAAACACCACACAAAACTGATACTCCCCAGGCAACAGGAATTCTCTTCCTTGACAAGCCAAGGTGTAAAAACACCAAGTTCATTATAGAAATGTCACCCAAAAACACATAAAAAATTTCTGGATACACATCAACTTCAACAACAGCCATTGTTAGGTATTTTTGAAGGAGTTTAGCCAGAGCCCAGAGTTTTTATTCCTTTTTCCCAAGCTACTTACAAACTGTCTAGCATTGGTGTGGAGGTGCACGGCCTCTGCGATTTGGAATACATTGGAATGGACTTCATTAAATGATACATTGGAGGGCAAGCAACCAAGGCTTGCAGGGTCTATGCAGTGGCATTAAGGAAACATGCAGAAAATGACAACTTGTGTCTTCACCACATATTCAGTTATATGCAAAATGATATGACAAACAGAGCTGTATTTTTATTGCATAAGAATTAAACTAGAAAATAGGATGAAGCTTTGTCACAGCATTAACCAATAATGTATAGAAGTTATACTAAAAAAATCCAAGCATCTTGTAACATGCAGTGGTTTCAGTGACATTTTAATCATGGCAAAAACTTTAATTAACGGGTAAGGAAACATTTCATCCAGGAGCAGGAGAGGAAAAGAGCTTTCATAGGAAAGACTTAAAGAGAATTAACCATTTGAAAATTGGCAGGAAATAAGCTGGAACATCTTCTGAGAAGAATGGAAGAAACAAGCTGAAACAAAGGTGCTGAGTCACCCCCGCAACCAAGGCAAAACCCACTGAGATGTGAGACACTGCACTGCAAAGAGCTGGGAGCAGCCTGAAAACTCCAGGGAATGCTGAAGAATAATACTCTAAAAACATCCCAACTTGGTGAGAGCAGGGAACACAGGAAATGCACTAAAAAACTGCAGGGAAAGGGAAATGGCAAAATCAGGGATCAATCTCAACAGCTGAACAGAGAGATTAATATGACCTCTACAGTGTGCAAAAATTGAGTAATAAATTCCAATGTAGAACTGTAAGACTGAAAAAATGGGAGCTAAGATGTACAGTGTATATAACCAAAGGGTGCAGAACTGGTTATATACAATAAATTAAAAATTTAGAAATAGTTTATTACTAGGATCTGCCATGATCAGTGCTGAAATTGGTGTTAGCATTTTTCACCAGCAGTATCAGCACTGCAAACATCCCAAGTATCACTTGCCTTGCTGACATGGGGGAAGACTCTTCTTAATTATTAATATTTTTATTAACATAATATAGCATGGAGGGAAGGTGCTTTCTGTTCCTCAGGGTAAAAGTTATTTTTGCAGGAGAATTCAACACCAATTCATTAAGAGTAAGCTCATCCTCCATATGAAAGATCATAGCAGGAATAATTTAAATTAAATGCAGCTGATACAACAGTGACAACCTGCTCAGCACAAACCCCAATGATCCACTGAAACTGCAAAACAAAGCCAAGTGTAAGAACACTTACTTCAGGTGCAAAAGAGAAATAACCATTTAAATGGATGCACAGAGCCATGGGGAAACATTGCTGGAAATGACAAGGGTTTCAGTCAGAGAAATATTTTGAACAGGTAACAAAGTGCAAAGAGGATTGCAGGAGAACCCTGCACACCAGGTTCAACGATCCAAAATCCCCCTGGATTTCTGGCTGCTACACCTCAACATTTTAACCACAGGAGCAGGATCTGGGAAAACAAAACACTTGTAGAAAATACTTACCAGAACAATCCAGCAAAACTCTGACAGATACAATATAAAAATATCAACTTAAGAGCATTAATTTTTTCCCAGGGAAGGATACAGCATTGATGTAGCACCAGTTTCCTTTGTTGATCAGCCCTCGGGGTTGCAAAGACACTGGTTTATGTATTAGTCTTACATTTTCCAGTATTTCTGCAGAATGAGAAACAGCAAATTGAGCATCAACAAAACTCTCGTGGCCATCCAACAAACACCTGCTGCAGCATTCAAATCTGAACAACATTCCCAGAAATGTCAGCAAATGATTTCCACTCCATTTAAGCACTGATTTTTTTCACATTCCAGATCAGAGGTTTCTCTTCCACCGAAGACATCCTGGGATTTGGATCAGGAGATGCAGATGCAAAACTGATCACTGCCATTCCACACTCCTATTGATTTGGGTGTTTGTTCTCCTAAATCCAGATATTTTATTTGCATTGCTACACAGATACATACACAGCTATAAAATGCCATTAGTTGGAATGACTTTTCACCAAATTTAAGGAGTATTTTCCACATTTTCCTGCTTTGAAGAGGGATGAAGCATCACAGCAGTCTCAGTGTAGAAGTTTCAGCATCCACTATCTTGCAACAAAATCATCTCGGTGCAAACACAGACAGATGTGCTCTGCTCTTCAGAACAGGCTGTTTTATTGAGTATTTCCAAAATCTTTAAGATAGCAGCCTTACAGAACAGAATTCCTACTCTTTCCTGCTTTCAAAACCTTCAGCAAAGGGCCAGGTTTAAAACTTAGAAACCACTGCACATTAATCTGTCCCACTTATGAAACCAAGAACAACAAAGGGAGCTTTTGCAGGAATCCTCAGCTGTTACTTACATCCCTAAATAAGAACTGTTTAAAGAAAATATTAGAGCTCATATACTTGCAAAACAAGGTACATACAAGAGAAAATACAAATTGCAAGTAAATATAGCAATTGTGTACCAGTGGGGTTATTTATTTTTATAATAAATGTGAGGAGCTATAAAGCTCTTATATAGAGAATTGGAGCTGTTCACTACAGGATAAAAAAGATAAAATAGCATGATATAGATACAAAAATAGAAGTATAAAGTGTAAGTAAGTAGAGGAGGTGGCAGAACATCAAACAAAATCCACATCCTTCTACTGCCAAGCTATCTCCTTATCTGTAAGATTGTAATTCCTGCAGATAACATCCGTTCTAAGTATAAAAAACTGACCAAAAAAAGAGGAAATGTTAATTTAGTTGTCTGTTACATAAAGAAGGTGCCACCTGAAAGAGCAGACAGCAGAGAAATGTAAAATGGAAGATGATGCAGCACACGTGCAGAAGATTCTTTTCTATTGAGGGCTAAATCACATTATTAAATCACTGCTAAAGTACTTCAGAATGTATTGTCAGAGCAGCAACATTTGAGCTGTGTTCACACACAGTATTTCTGTTAACATAACTCATCACTGCTGGAAATAAGGATAAAAGTAATGGAACAATATTCTATTTTTTGTGTCTATCAATAACTTTTTACATTAACTGTTTTTATCCCCATTTTTGCTTTATGATAAATAAAGATATTAAGAAGATCTTTAGCATCCTCTTGTGGTCACAGTGCTGCTTTGTGAGGCTCCAGTGCAATTCCTGGGAGTTTTGCTTCTTTTGACAAAGCCCTGGGTTTGTGTACAGCAATTACTTCCAACAGCACATTTCCAGCTCACATCTAACACACAGCAACTGAAACAACTTTTACAAGTGGATCAGAAGAAAAATACACTTACAAAAAAACTCAAACCCTGTTGGAAAGCTCATGTCACCACCCAGAAAACTCATTTCTTTTGGAGGGTACTGATTTGTGAAATGAGGGGAGGTTTAGATAATTCTGTTGGTGAACAGACAGCATTTTGCTGAGGTTCAATCATTGGGTTTTGTTATTACAATTACCTCTCAGGTGATTTCCTACACAAAGCAAGCCCAGAGTTTAAAGAAAGAGAAGCCTTGTGGATTTGTGTCCACTGAAGAGATAAAGTGGTTACAAGTTGGGGACTGAACACTTGGTTTAAGGCCCTGATTTACAGAATATTGTCTCTGTCACTCTGATCTTTCCTCAAATCTGGACAGTGATTAAAAAAATCTCAGGACAACACTGCCTAATGACCCCAAACAAAACCATTTCTGTAAGAATGCAGAAACTGTACAAAAAACTGCATTTTTAAAATTTTATAAAACCCCTCAGACCCTAGATGTCTCCACAACTCCTCACTCTAACATTTACCTAGCTTTAAAATGAGAAAAAAAATATCTTCAACGATGTAACATTGAAACAGCTTTTTTACAATCTGAATTAATTTCATTTTAGCACTAGTCTTGGCAGAACTGTCAATCACCATCTTTACAACATTACTTTGTAAATTCAGATTTAGAACCACACCAACAATTTCATCCGAGACAAATTAACTCTGCATTTTCCATTGCCCACATGGTTTTTAAATCTTATTTCCATTTTTGCTGCTGCACTGTGAACTTTTCCTTCAGAAGGAATGCCCAAAGACTGCCACTGCATCAAGTCCTCAACAGCAACAGCAGAATGAGTTATTTTCCACGTTTTTCAAGTAAATTGCTATTAACACACACTGAGAGGAAAAAAAACAACATTGTTTTATTCAGCTGTACTAAAACCACTCATCACTTCCCTAGAACTCCCAGATCCTTTCCCCTAACACCTCTATCATTAATTCTTCACATTGTACTTGCAAGTGGTTTCTGTTCTGCTGCCTCTCATACTTGCATTTCTTGGATTCTCTTCCTTCTAATTTAAAACCATTCCAGATTTAGTCAGATCTTAAAAGTTCCTGGTTTTCAGTTCATCTGAAATCCTGCCTGCTGTGAACAGATTTTATGGGCACTGTAACCTCCATCATCCACAGTGAAAACACTGCAAAAGAACATGATTCAGAAAATTGTTTTAGATTCTCTCACTGCAATTTTTCCTAAGATCACCAAGAACAGACTGCTCTGAGAATTGATATTTTTCCCATCAAGTATTTCCTTAGCTTATTATCTAAGGCATTATTGATTATGAGGTCGTAATTGTAGGGGACCAACTATGAAATGTGACAAATAAAGCCTTGAAGAGTCTTGCATTTTTACCAATATAATTTATAACCTTACTATCCCTTAGATATGAATTATTCAAATGTTTGTCCTGGCATTTAAACTAGGCTGTGGTGCATAATTACTACACTTGTCCCTTTCTAAACAAACAAATGCAGCCCCTGCACAGCAGATGTATCTTGGACACTTGTTGAAATTACCTCTTCAGCATTTGCTCCTCATCAAGATGAACATGAAATTTGTCTGTTCTATTTATTTTCTAGTCCTGACCATCTCCTTACCTTATGTAGCTTCTGTCTTTGAGGCTAAAGGAACCACAGATCTCTGCAGGTTGAATCAAGCAGCACTATATTATCTTCAGGGTGCCTGTGAATCATTAACCTCCCTTGTAACAACTGCTGAAATTCATGTACAAACCAACAATTTGTTGGAAAAGCAACTTCTCTTCTTGTGTGCTGAGCACCTGTTCTAGATAAAAACTGTGCAGAAAGACCAGGGCATTCTAACAATGAGCTGTTAATTTGATTTGTTAATTGCGCCTGTTCACTCAAGACACTTCAGGTGTAGAGTTTACCTGTGTGCAGCACCCTATCACACTCGTGGTCAAAAATTCATTCCCACTGGCATGAGCAGGAGCTGCTGAATTCTCATCAAATCCAACAGGAGGATCTCAACTCAGGCACAGGGAAAACAAGGAATGCACCTGACAAACACACAAACCCTCACACAGTGATGGTCACTGAGGCAGGAGATTTGAAATTAAATATATACAGAATAGAGCAAATGATCTGTCTGGAAATCATGAAGTGAAATTCTTTAACACATTTTTGAGTGTGGGTGGATGAACAGAGTACCTGTTTTCCTAACAGGACAGAGAATACCCAAGTACATATGAAGAAAAGAAAGAAAACCACCTTTTTCCACAGAGCAAAGCACTGATCACATGGCATTGAGATCTTCAAGTAAACATTTTACACAGATATCAGCATCATCTGAATTACAGGAATTGCAGCAATAACTTCTGCCTAAATCAGCTACAGTGAGCAGATGAATTCTTTTTATCTGTACTCAGATTATTCTTCTGCCCTAACAGCAAGCTCATAGTGAAAGTGCAAAAGAACACTGGGTAAAAGTTACATTTGTGTTTTACTACATTGAAGACAAACTAAAAAGCTCTGCTCCCACCTGGTGGCAAAAACTAGTACAGAAACAGAAAGTCTAGAAAGTTAACTCAGAGCTGGAACAATTTGGACAAGATAAAAAACCTTTTCCATTTATAGCATGCAATCCTAGCTTTATGACAGCCAGAAAATAGTTGTAAGTTAAAATCATTAGCAAATGATAACTTGAGATTTTAAGACAACATTCTCCATATGGGTTCATACAGATTGTAATCACCTGTTTTTATATATATATATATAGTTTTAATACAGTGTTTGGGGCACCTAAGTGGAAAATGCACTTAAATATAAATGATTCTGACAGCTTTTCTCTCAACAGACAATTCTGAGTAATGAAACCATTGCTGAGTAAGGACGGGAGGAGAGGCAGCACACAATTCTGGGCACTCTGAACATCATCTCCAGGCCAGCTTCTGTTCAGAGTGGAAATCTGACTTGAAGCTGTCTCATTCAAAATCTGTAAATTAGCTTGTAGCATAAAGAGCAGGACTCTGCACAAAGCCTTCTCACACATGGAGCACTGCAGAGTTAAAACCATTACTTTGGCTCCACCATTCGTGAGTCAGTGACACAAAATGCACCCAAAGCTGGGGGAATTTCACCATTTCTGGCTGGATCTGCACAACCAACCTCCTGCAGTTTGTAGCATTTCCTCTCAGGACCACAAATATGACAGGACCAAGAGACAAAGTTTTTCTATCACTCATTCCCTGTCCTGATGTCCCCTCTGGACAGCTCCTTAGGGTTATTTCTGAACTGGGGACAGCTAGCATTGGTTATGGATAAAGCAATACTGTTTACAATGGTTAAATTGGAAGGACAGACTCCTCAAAAAGCATATTAGTAAATATGATATTTCCTGAATTGAAATTTCTGAAGCAAGACCTATGCAGCCATTACACTTAACTGCTGTCTAGTGCCCAGGAATTTCAGCTACTTTGGTATTAAATATAGTAATACTCTTCTTGTAACGGAATACACTATAAAATTGTAAACACTGGATAATGTGACACACCATTTTCTGAACAAACCTAACATATTCTCCTTTTCATAACAGCACGCAGCCTATTTGAAACCACAGATCACTTCCACAGACTGTTTGACAAGTTGTTTGACAAGCAGCAATAGTTTCCCTGTATCTGGGATAATGACACGGCAGTGCCTGCTTGGAATGTTTACCCAGGGGGATACAAACTGGCTCATTCAAACGACATCCTTCATGCAGTGTTTGAACAGCCAGCTCATTAGCAGAGGAATGCTCTCCATCAATACTGCACACTGCTGTTTACAAGCAGAGTTAACACCCTTCAGTGTAACATCCACTCGTGTGGATTAACGATACCTGCAATCTTTATGGCTACGGGATCCTCTGAAACTGGAACAGGTCCCTCTTTGACTTCAACCTGTTTTTCAGGGACCAGAGGAGATGTGGCAGGAGGAGTATACTTAGTCTCAACATAGACCACAGACGTGGAAGCAGAGGGCTTGGAATTGTGAAAAAGACTAGCCCACGATTTAGCAGGCTGATTAACGGGGACTGATCCTGCAAGCGGGACCGTTGCCTCAGTAGTAGGTGAAGCTTCCTCAGGCTTAGCTTGGTCTGAGTCAGTGCTTTCCACAGTGTGCAATTCTACCCCATTGGCAGCTGTGTCCTCACCAGAGGATTCAAGTGTCTGTCCATTCGTAACGCCCAGAGTTTCAGTAGTATCAGTACCAGGATAAGCCTGTACAACAGCTGTCCTTAGGGGGCTCTCTCTGACGGCCTCGGGAGGGAGGCACAACTGTTCAGAATGAGCCAGGCGGCACAGCTCGGGCTGCCCGGCAGTCCTGCCGGCCGCTGCGGCGCCGGCGCCGGGCTCGGCACACGCGGCTCCGGCCACGAAGTCCACGGAGCTGCCGGGGCTGCTGCAAGTCCTGGGTGTGGCCAGCGAGGCCAGCTCCCCGGGCAGCTCCGTGTCCTCGTGCAGTCCCGCGGCCGTGGCGTGCCCGTTCACCAGCGCCTCCGGGGCGGCCACGCCGTCAGGGACATCTTCCAAGTAACTGTAGTATCCAGGGGGTCTTTTCTTCTTCTTTTTGCGCTCCCTCTGCCCGAGGCCTCCGGGCAAGGCGTCGTTTTCGGCGTTGGAGCCGCTGTCCAGAGCCAGGGACGGGTCGCTGAACTGGCAGTCAATGGAGTTGTAGTTGGTGCCGCTGAGAGCATCGTCGGCGCTTTTCTGAGCAGGTGCACAGCTGAGAATGAATTCTGGAGCCTGAGGATTCAGAGTGCTCGAAATACTGTAGTCGGTGTTGTTTAGGACAGATGACTGAGTCTCAATAACTTCGTTAACACCAAATTCAATTCTCTGATACTCTTCCCCTGGACAAGAGAGAGCAAATCTGTTAGAGAACCACAGTGAATGAAAAAGCTGCAATGAAAAAGCAAGAAAAACACTCTCCTCTTTTCCCACAGCTCAGAAAACAAAAGCAATTCTCATTCCCAACCAGGACGACTTCCACAAGATCATTTTCTTAAAGACAGCAGAGCATGATTCAGGTTTTCTTAACCAGTTATGTAATTTCCAAATCACTGTATAGCTCCTGCACATAACCCCTGTTAAATTCCCCTCTTAAGAAAAAATTTAAAGTTCAATGTCTATAGGAATAATCTGCATTAAATTAATTACTGGATAATTGACTACAAAATATGGTGTAATATTTAATTCCACACTTTTTTCCAGCCAGTCTGTTCAACTGACAATTACAAAATCCAAGCCTTTGCCTTTTTAACTCTCCCATATGAGAGGTTTGATTTTTAAGGGGCTGGGTTTGGTTTTCCTGGTGTCATTTATCATAATCAAACACTTACCATAATCCTTAATAACTGAAAAATATATTTATTAATTGCATGGAACAATGCAATTAAAGCTTTTGAGACTCTGGGCTCATTGATAAGTTCTTCTATTTTATCACAATTAAATTTATTACTATGTGAGAGTAATGATATAGATGAGTCCAGGATTTTATGACACAAAATACAACACATTCCTCAACTTAAATCAGCATTCAACTCGTACACAGGAGTTGTACTGAAAACTTATAAACTGGTTTTTGTGTTTTATTGATTTATTTATTTGCCCTGGAGCTAAAGAAACAATAAGAAATATTCTCATGACAGGCTGCAGGATCACAAAATATTTTCAGTCACCAAGTTCTGCAATTCCCTGGAATTTTCTTATTGTTATAATGTATGTGTGCTAACTGGTAACACTGAATAGTTCAGCTACAACCATTTCTGTAACTGTGGAGTAAAGATATAAAATTAATGAAACAGTTTCAGGAATTCTGAAGGCAAGCTGGCATTTTACAGCTCTGCAGCTCTGTATGGTATTTATGTTACTGTTTCAAAGACATTACAATTTAATATTTTGTATTTCCTCAACGATGGGGGCTAAAACACATTTCCAATTTTTAAGAGTACAGAACCAAACAACACTAGATATTAATCCCAAAGGAATTAAGTGGATAGAGCACTAAACTTTTAAGATTTTGTGCAACTTACATTATGCATGACACGTCAACAAATACGTATTTTCAAGTACATCACAGACTCACTAAAAATGACGTGGATTTTTTCTAAAACACAACAAAAGGCAACCAAAAGTTCCTACAAAATAAGTTATTCACACACCTAATGAAATAATCCAATGGGAAAACAATGTAGTAGGGAATGTTTGGATATATGACTGTCAAGTCAATATAAAAGTTTTGAAATTCTGGATATTTTCTAGAAAAATCTGCTAACAAGTAATTTAGCTTTAAAAAACGTGGAATGTACAATAATCTGCATTTTTTAATATTAAATGAAGAGTAACATTCAGTATGTGTTGAGGTCTGACATCCATAAAATACAAACCTATTATGATTTAATGACCAAATTATAAAGATGTTAATTGCTTTTCTGCCTTGCTCTATTAACCTGACTAAATGAGAAGCAAACATCTCACATATCAACATCAATCTTGCTGCCAGTCAGACTGAAGGAGATTTTTTAAAAATAAAAAAGGGTAAAAATTCCACACACATCTGCTTTCTCTAAATCATCTTAGGAAGAAAGATGAATTTCAAATTTCATTTTTTCCCCTCTCCCTGTGAAAATTTTTAACACCCTGTCTGCCATGCACCAAGCACTTCTGCAATCTCTGAAGAGCCATCAGCACCCAGAAGAGAGGGCTGAAGTTGATTTTGTAAAAAATCAGCAGCCTGGAGCCAGGGAGGGGGAAGCTGTGCCTGGTCTGCAGGGCAGAGGAAGGGCTGGGAGAGCTCCTGTTCCAGGGGCAGCTCTGCTTCATTTACACACAAATGCAGCATTTTGGGGGGGTTTAAGGGATATAAATCCACAATAAAACCACTGCTAGTTTATCTGTTTATGGAGTGACTCCTCAGCTCAAGCCTGAGCCAAGAGCTGGTTCTTTCTACCCTTTTTACAAGAGCACAAAGCACAGGCAACAGCTGGCAACACCAAATATTCCTCCAACCTTGGCACAGATGAAATTCACCACTGGGCACGTTTCAACTCCTTACCAGTTCAAATAATCCAGGACTTCTTCTTTTCCAAAATCCAAGTTAAAAAAAAAAAAAAATAGGAATTGCTTCAAAACAAAAATGTGGTTTTCCTCCATGGGTAAGCCAAGTCTAGCCCAGCCCAAGGTTCAAGTTGTCACCTCTGCACCCTTGTCCTGCTCCTCTGTCCCCAGCAAGCTCCCAAAGCTAACCTGGCAGAAAACACCATCTCAGGGAGCATTTTTTTCTGGTTTTGGTGAATTTATCCATTTATTCAGCAGCCCACCCAGGGCTGGTGGGGAGCAGACAACAGAACACATCCCTTGCAGTTATGGCACCAAGAACATCAGGGGCTGAAACCCTGCCAAGAGCAGAAGTGACGTTGTAGCATTTAACACACAAATATGGAAGTTACAGCTGGGTAATTAATCTCTGCACCTTCCAGCAGGATTAAATAATAAATTCCAGTAGCCACTGCACAGTTAGTCTATGACTGGCAGAAGCTCATTTGCTGTAAGACTGTCAAGTTTATTCGAGAAAAATAAGAGGTTTTTTATTTGTTTTGACTTTTCACTTTGCTTCAGGGCATCTTTGTTTCAATCTAGTTCACAGCTCTATTTCTGAATGGACTGAAACAGATCTCTGTGCCATGAACAACATGGCACACATATTGAAACAAGCACCAGCAGATGCTCCAAGGACACTCTGTGTACAGCCCCAAAATGTGTGAATGCACAGGACTAATTAGTGTGAACAGATTAGAGCTTAAGCCATGATTTGATTACTCCTAGTAGGTATTAACAGATATTCTGATTCTGTAATAAACACTGAATATAAGTACAGAAAAAAATGAGTACTATGGGGAATGGTAACATGGTGAGTGTGTGTCATCATATATAAATATAAATATAAATATAAATATAAATATAAATATAAATATAAATATAAATATAAATATAAATATAAATATAAATATTCTGCATAACCAAGCATTCCAGTTTAGTTTGCACAGCTTCCTATGCAGCCATCACAGTGACAATGTGCATGCACAGTACAGTGGAAGCTTGTTAAAGACATTTTTCAAGCAAAACCTAATTTGCTGTCATTACCTAATCTCAGGGCTGGGAGGGGATCTCTCAAGGTCTAGGAATGATCTGAAAGACATTTGTACAAACCATCTTTCTGTATGGCTTGTGAACATTAAAATCTCAGTCTGAAAGAACAAAACTCAAATCCAGTTAAAGCAATAAATGACTGGATGCCCTTGTCACCAACAGACAATTCACACCACATGGTCCTTTTAAAAAACCTTTTTAACTCCTATTTAAAACTACTCAGGTCCTAAAACTGGTCCAGTACCAAATAAAACTTGTGAATTGTCAGCAGTGCTGCTGATCTGCTCTCAAATGAGACCTGTGGTTCTTCTTTGGGACTGCCTATCTTGTTTGTCTTCAAAAGCAAGGCTGAAGTCCTTAAACACTAATGTGTGGTTTGGTCCTCTTCTGAGCACTTTTGAGAAATGTTCAGTCAGGTACTTCCATGATTTTCTAAGGACATCTGGAGCCATTTTCATATACATCTGTCTGGGTCTCAGCTTCCTTGCTCTCCTATGGGTCAGGGAGGAAAACAAAAACTAAATTTACCTGCTGCTTCAAACAGTGGGAAAGTTTGGTCAGAACTACTCAGAGTGGGGATGATACCTGTCCACTTCTTGCAACTCTGCATTAGTCAGGTTGGAAGAGGTATGGGTTGAGGCAGAGGAGACCTGTGAGTTTTACAGCTTTAAAAGGGGAACTCTGATTTATTTTTACATCGTCACACTTCCATCAAGAGATAAAAAAACCTAACCAGGATTCTCCAGAAAAACAGCCAAGCCAGGCAGAAACAAGAGTCAGAGGGAGCACAGAACAGAGCACTGCTTGCAGAGCAGTCTGGCTGTAAATGTTGGAAAATATTCAAGTTATGACTCTTCATCCCTCATTTTCACAGCTCCATCCTACAGAGTTTCCACAGTGAAGGAGGAATAAGATGCCCACTGTAATCAGCTGAAGTTCAATGCAGGATTTTCAAAACCTCTCACAGATATCATTCAGTGACGTTTTAAAAACCAACCTGCCTAATATATGCCTGTGTAGGTGCTGAGCAAGTTCTAACAATTATATTTAAAGAGACTATAGTAAATCTCAGGAAAGTGTCACAACCTTGAAGTTAAAAAAAAAAAAAATCTTGATTTCTTACCATCATGAAACTTACCTGTGGATTTAATACCACATGAAACTGTTTCATTGTATGGGGGGAGCTGTACAAAAAAGAAATGAAACTTATTTAAAGGCAAAGCAAATCTGTGAACATTTCATATCAGTTTTATATGAAACATCCGAATCCTTTAGAAATAACATGATCATTGAGATTTGATTTTGGGAGAGGATGTCTTGAACTCCTGTTTCTATATTTATCAAATCTCACAGGCGTCCTTGCAGATTACCCCAAGAACTGAAAGATAAAGATTAACTTGGTTACACACTGCAGGCTCACCAGCCTCTCCAGCAATTCACCTCCCAGATTCTGCATCTTTCCTCAGATCCTCTTTTTAAAAGCTGGAGATGGACCAAATTGGCAAAGGATTGGCAAAACTGGCAAAGTTTTCAATTCCCTAAAGCTCCAGATACTCACATTGCCTTTTTAATGCACTGCAGACAGCAGTGCAGCAGAAACAGTAAGAAAAATATTCCTCCAATTCCATTGCAAAAGTATAGGGAAAAAACCACACGCTGTAAATCCATGTATGAACATCAATACATCTTAATATATCATCTTTTCAAGTCAAAAATGAGAATCAGTGGGTCAAGTTCCATAATAGTTTTGAGGTTGAATATAATTTTAGTTAGATCTAAAAAATCACTCTAAATGTCTAACGAACAGTTTATGATAAACCTTGTAATTTTTGTTTTTATCCAAAGCAAAGACCTTCAGAGAATACAAAGTTTTTTAAAAGTAGTCAGCCTCTTGGTCCCCAGCATATCTGATTAATGAACAGCACTTCTGTCAAGCTGACTTGTTCCATACAACTGGGTCATGTGAACCCTCCCAGCCAACAGGTATGAGACACAACATGTGCCAAAAATGTAAAAGGGACATTTTAGCCAGCAGAACCACACAGAATCACCAGGCTGGAAGAGACCTACAAGATCAGAGTCCAATAAACCCTAACACCTCAACTGAACCAGTGCCACACCCAGATTTTTTATAAACACATCCAGGGATGGAGACTCCACCACCTCTCCAGCACTTGATCACTCTTCCCATAAAAAATTTCTTCCCAATATCCAACCCCTATTTCCCTTCAGCTTTAACTACTTCCATGCCAGAGTCCCCCTGGGGTGTGAGGTTAAGGGACCTCAGAGGGACAGCAGCCATGTGGGGACTGTCCCCAGCACCATGTGTGTCAAACATCAAACATCAGCTTTATCCTCTCTGCCTCGTCCTTCTTGAATTTCACCCTGCCTTTTTCTGACCAATTTTTTACAGCAATTAGTGTAAAACTAATCAGCATAATTTTTATTTCATCACCCAGGTAATTAAAACATTGAACTGAACCAGATCAAGGACAAACCTAAGGAACATTGTTGAACAGCTCTTTATTTTGGCAGCTAACCAGAAGTGGCACAGGGAAAATGAACTCACTCTGGTTCTTGTGCTGCAGGTTCATACTCTGAGAACAGCTTTACACAAGTCAAGATAAGAGATTCTCATCACTGAACAGCTGATGGGGACATCAGTGACACCACAGGGATGAAAATGTCCCACTGCTGTGGCTGCACTGCTGCTGGGGAACAGCAGGAACATCACAGCTAACAGGTATCACCTAAAGATCTCTTCTGCTTCCCACAGCCAAACACAGCTCTCCCCCAAAAAAAGAAAAATGCTCTTTTTCCTTTCTGAACTTCCCTCACTCCCCACCCCATTCCCTTCGTGCCCTTTCATTGTTCAGCAGTTGATTACACTAATTATCCCTGGAAAATTAAACGACAGGAAACTAAGCCCCATTAACAACGGTTTGTAAACTGTGACAAAAGGATTTCCCCCTCTACAGCTCAAGTGTTCCTTTCCTTTATGCTGAAAGGGAGGATGGAAGCATGACTGAAATGTTTCAATGGAAATGTCTGGAGGAAATAAATGGAAATCAACCCAGAAGAAAATTATTTTTCGTGTCTGGAGATGAGGACAATGGGATAAAACTCTTCTCTGTGAAGGAAAATGGTTTCATCATTGTCTACCAAGAAGCAGAGAATGAGAGGCTGCAATACCATGTACTGAGTGTGTAATGAACTCCAGCACAAAGACACCGTGGCTCTCTCTGTCACTAATTAGTTCATTATTGATGCACTTCTCAGACCTCCCACACAGCCTCTCCTGTGAGCACAGCTCTGAGGGTCAGCAGTGAAATATTTACAATATTTACAATATTTACAATATTTATAATGTTAACAATATTAACAATACTTGTGCTTCCAAAGGCTGCCCCTCAGCAGCCCACCTTACACCCAAGAACTCTGCTGGGACAGTTCTCAGTATCACTCCTTTAAAAAAGCCACCAAAACTGAGGTACAGAGCTGGAAAATTCATTCTCAACATCTCATCACTACTGTCAGTCCAGCTCTGAAAGATGGCAGCAGAAGGTGGAATCATTAATTTGCAACTAAAAATTGGCTTCATATCCACATACCTGGAAAGAAGACTACTGAATGAATGTTCAATTTGTAAATTAGCAAGCCAAGGGAATGAAAAATATTTGTATTGTTGTATTTCAAAGAGATGGAGCTTTCAAATGTTATTTCAAATAAGTTTAAAGTAGATCTTACCTCAACAGAGCATCGTGGAGTCACAAAGAACTGATTAAATTCATCAGGGCTGAACTCCCCAAAAATATACTAAAAATAAAAGAGAAGGAGCTTTGTTAAAGAACTATTTATATTCAGTAAAATTAATAAATTAATATTAAAATCTATTAGGATACTAGAATTCAAAGAGACCCAAGAGCTGGGAGTCAGAAACTCCACTTTGCATCTTAACTCCCATCTTGGTTCCTTCCTACATCTTTAGCAAAGAACTTTAAGGGAAAAAAAATAAAAATTACTTCTCCAGAGTTCTGCTAAACTGAAGAGTCACACAAGACTAAATGTAAAGAACTGAAATGGCTCAGATGTAGGAAAATACACAAAAATCATCAATTCTCTGTGCCTGAAACTCTCCATAACAAACCTCAGATAAAACATTTTTCCCCAACACTATCTTCCTGCAGCTTTGCAGATGTTTTGCATCAAGATACTCTCTGGAAAACAAAAGTACCTAACAAGACCACAAAGAAATTTACACTAAAAGGAGAAAGTGAATTTACAGAAAACAGAAGATTCCCAATAAAAAGGCATTTCACAGCACCTGGAAGTTTCCAGCTGTAATTGACTGAGTAACACCCAAATTCGGGACAGAGATATTAGAACAGAGGAAAGTTAAACAAGGAGCTGAATAAACTGACAAAATAGATAAAAAGGAGTGAAAGCTGCTCTTGGCATGTGGATAAAAGCAGCCAGTACATCACAGCCCTCACTCCCCTTTATCTCCCCGTTCTCCCAGGGTCACTCTGGACAATTCTCTGCTCTCCTCCACCCTCCCACCAGAAAAGCTTTCTCAGCAATGTGGAGTCTTGCTCCTGGGAAATCCTCAGCTTGCCTGTATTGAGACACAACAAACCAGAGTGGGAGCTGAGCCAGAGAAAAGAATTCCTAAAATCTGCGAAATCATCTCCTCTGCAGCACAGGCTGCTGCCACACACAACAACCAAATCACAGGATTTTTTGGTTTATTCCAAAGGAACTTGCTGTTTACAGCCGTCCACATTCATACATTTCAAAGCTGAACTGAAAGCCAAGTTCCACAGCAATTACAACCCATCGTGTTCTTACACAAAAACTGATTTATACACACATCACTTTTACATGGGGCAGAGTGTGCCCATTTTAATGGCCTTCAGGGTTTAAAAAAAACCAGTAATGTAATCTGGTTTAGACTACAAACAACTCTAACAGTCAAAACAAACTGGGACATCTGTGATTCAAAGGGTGAAGAACAGTTAAACATTTAGTGCTTCAAAAACTCTTCTGCCCACCAAGGGAGAATCCAACAGCCAAACCCAAGAGATCCCAAAATTGTACCCAAGTGGGCACAGACTCAGGCTTGTTTTATACTTTCAATATAACCAAGGCATTTTTATTCAGAAACACATGAACTAGAATTTATCCTATTCCAGAAACAAACCTAAGAAAATCACTTGCTGACTCATCAGTAAAATTATGTTTATTTTCGATGCTGTCATGCAACAGAACAAAACAATGATTTCACATGTAGTCTATTAAAAGTTATATAAATCCAACCCTAATTTCTCCATCTAATAATATAATACAGAAATTTCATTAAGCAACATTTTTAAGCAAAGTATCACAGGTCTGGTGCTTCTTTCTGAGCTTATTTTTAATGAGGAAACACGAGACAAAAGTTAAACAAAGTGATCATTAATACTGTATTAATGAACTGTTTTAATGGTGTAGTCATATAGAGAAATTTGTGTCTATGCAACTCTTCCTGCATAATTTAAAACAAGACTTTAAATATTTACCAACATTTCATCCTGGTCAGACTAAAGCTCAAAAAACCCATCCTATTTGGGCTTGAAATAAACAGAATTTGATCCGATTTGTTTTTATTTACCAATGCTTTAAACCTGCATTAAGTCACCAAAAAGATCCCTGCATGATAACTGAGAGAAATAATGTTTCAAAATAAATTCAAGGCCACAGGACTGATGACACCAAACCCACCCAGTTTAACCAACCCCCTCTGCCTCCAGTCAGCCTCACCTCCCCAGAAATAACTTCTGCAAGCTGGGCAGAATTTTCTACCCTTTTTGAGACCCAACGACGCACTCGAGTGAAAAAACTGATTTCACATCCCTTGGAAAGTGTAACAACCCCCTACCCCCCAAAAAAAACAGGATTCAGAGGGGGGCAAATGTATTTTAAGCAATTTGAAAGAGACTGTAACTTCCTGCCTGCTGTGCATCCATCATCCATCCATCCATCCATCCATCCATCCCATCCATTCATCCATCATCCATCCATCCATCCATCCATCCATCCATCATCCATCCATCCATCCATCCATCCATCATCCATCCATCCATCCATCCATCCATCATCCATCCATCATCCATCCATCATCCATCCATCCATCCATCCATCCATCATCCATCCATCCATCCATCCATCATCCATCCACCCATCCATCCATCCATCCATCCACCCATCCATCCATCCATCCATCCATCCATCATCCATCCATCCATCCATCCATCCCATCCATCCATCCATCCCCAGGAATCCAGGTACCTGGCACTCTACAAGTTACCTGTGTGAGAAAATATTTGTTTAGTTCCAAAACAGCATCAGCACAGCTGCAGTACTTACCCTGCACTATTAATTCAAATTTAGAAGATTCTTCCTGCACCTTAAATGCCCAAGTAATAAGAAATTTTAAGTAAGAACAGACTAAGATCATATAAAAAGGAGCACAGCCTTACAAGTATAATCTCAGTATCAGCATGAGCTTTTGGGGTCCTGGCTTGTTTGCACCCTCAAAATTGCTCCACTTAACCTCAAAATTCTCAAAGTTGCCTTCTTTTCCAAACTGACAAAATCCAATGCTTGGAACACCAAACATTTAATTAAATTACTTCCACAGCTTATCAAGCTACTCACAACAAGCATTAATTTCTCCCCCACTCTATAAATAACATTTTAACACACGACAGGGATACATCAGCACGTGTTAATGCTTGGCCAAACTTCTTTCAGATGATTTCAATTCCAATTTTAGTATTTTCAAGTGTGTACAACTCCATCAAGCTGGTGCCAATCTCTGATCCTGGACGTCACAACGCTTCAAGGTGCCGAGCAGGGATTACAGATGGACTCCAGGGAAAAGTGGGAGTCAGACACAGGCAGCTCAGGGTCAGCCCTGCAGCAGGTGAGAGATGGTGCTGTGCTCATAAGCTGCTTGTGCTGCTCCATCACTGCTGGCCCAGGGCAGCAGGAGCCTCCAACAGCTGCGGAGTGAAGGTCGGGCACTGCACGTGAGCACAGAGCTCACCTGGCCCACAACGGCCAGGCCACCAGTCACACACAAACCCAAAATACTGTAAAGTATTACCTGTGAAGAGTTCAGGTTTAATTAATAGCTCTGCACAAATTTTAGTTTAAGACAAAATTAAAAATAAATTTAAAAATCAAGATTTCTTCCACACAGTGTAACATTCTATTGCTGATTTTAAAAACTGATTTTGATTTATAGCCTCAGACAAAAACATTAAAGAGCAGTCAGTGGTGTCAGAGTTCACTCACAGGAGAGCACAGATAAAGCTGAGGAGACCCAGGGTCACCCCGAGACTGAATGTGGAAGAAAATCTATAGAGAACACTGGGAGAAAGTTCTGAAAATTTCCAAATGCACCGATATCCTCAGACTTACTTTTAAAGATACCTAATCCCTAAGAGGCTTAATTCTGTCCCATCTGCCCTCCCTCTCCTCTCCAAAGCCTCTCCACAGCCTCTCTGAGAGCTGTCTGTCTGTCTGTCCTGGCTCCTGGAAGGAATCTCTGGTGTTCTGGGGAGCACAAACCCCACTCCTCCCTCTCCTTCCCAAAGCCTCTCCACAACCTAAGAGCTGTCTGTCTGTCCTGGCTCCTGGAAGGAATCTCTGCTGTTTTGGGGAGCACAAACTCCACTCCTCCTTTTTCTTTCCAAAGCTTCTCCACACCCTAAGAGCTGTCTGTCTGTCCTGGCTCCTGGAAGGAATCTCTGCTTCACTCCTCCCTCTCCTCCCTGAATGACTGAACTCTGCAGAGCCTGCACTGAGTGTGCTCAAGGGTTTCTCAGGACACCTCAGCCCGGGGAGCTTCATTTCTGTCCCACATGAAAAGCAGCATTACAACAGTATCAAAGAGATCCCGATGACCTTCCACTTGTAACTGTATAAAAAAGCAGAAATAATAACCTTCCCGTGTGTGGGAAGAATGAGGCCTTGTGGAGTTCTTGGAAAGATTGGGGACACAGGACAGCTCTACCTCTGCTACCTTTCCACTTCCTCATCAGGGCTCCCAAACTTCTGCTTTGGGATGGAAAAACATTGCCAAAACCAAAATATACTGATGGATCTACTCCATTCTGCAATTTCTCAGCAGAAACACAATGTGACCATTTACCACATATGTAGTGTTAACAAATAAACTAAAATTACCATGATTTACCAATGTAAGCAAACACACACCAAGATAATCAAATGCTTTGCTTGCACTGCACAATCTGTATTTCTGTAATTTCCATGCAGGATCTTCCACATTAAGGTTCCATAATCAATCACTTTACAATTATTCACAAGGGCTGCTTTTCACACTGCTTTCAACAAACACAAGCTCTAAACTTTCTGAATTTTCAAATGTGAATGTCTTCTTGCAGATGTAACATGTATGAGACCAAGGATGAAAATAAAACTAACAGTGCTTGAATAAACCTTAAAAACGAGGTTGTTTTAGACAGGACATAACTGAAATCTTTCCCTTCAGATACTGACACTAATAACATAAATCAAATGAAATTAAAGAAAATTAATTTAATTAATTAAAGAAAAAACTTCAAGATTAAACATCTTTTATGCCATTCTGAAATGGATTCTTGTCTCATGAAGCCGCTGGTGACATGGGTGTTCCAGTACTTCAAATTTAATTTATTTGCTTTATTTCCACCTCTCAAGATTTTGCAATAATTTTTGGGCATTGAATGCAAAAATACTGTCCTATTCTTGAGACTATCAAAAAACTCCCACAGCTAAATTCTTAAAACTAACCAGTTAAAGAACAAGCTAAAGCTGTAGGTCCTGTGAGACTGAAGAGAGGATTAAAAAAGGGCTGTATCTTGACTCTCTTCTTGAATTTAAAATTTTAAGACTAGAATATTACACAAACACTCTGCTGATGAGACTGTTCTTTAAAATGTAGCATGTTTGAAATGTATTTAGTTAGGAATATTGAATGGAAGAGACTATTAAAGCTGGACCAGTGTTTCCAGCTCACTCCCGAGCCTGTCAGCAATTCCATGTTCAGTCTGACATGCTGCAAGGAATCAAACTCCTTACAGTGAATCCCTGCCTCCCAACATGAATTCTCTTTAGAAAAATACTCCTGTTAAACACCTTCCTTAGAGCAAATCCCAAATCCTGCTGGTTGTCAGAGGCTGGTGCTTCCAGTCACAACAAAACTGGAATCAGTTTCTAACTTAATCTCTGCAATGTGATTACAGCAGTGTGTAACATGCAGCTGCACTCCAGGAGACTCTACAGCCCTTGGAACAAATCATTTCATCAATAACATCCCCTTTACATCTTCAGGATATTATCTGCAGCTAGATTTTAACACAAATTACATAAAACTAATGAACCAAACTAATCTATCCAAGGAGATTGGTTTTCCACCTCTCAGGAATGAAAGCAAAAGTATTTATATACTTGTGTAATAACTCTGATCACCCAGCAGCAGCAGAAACAGAACTAATTCCAAGGATGGGGGAAAAACCTCAAAGGGTTAAAATACCTGCCCATGCTGACTGGGATTTGCTGTAGTCTCCCCAAGCACCTTAAAAAAACAAATGCTGTTAGCCCACTGCCTGCAGTGAAATCTGCACTGGTGTTCCTGTCTGGCAGCACGAACGCTGTCCTGGAGGAATAAAGGAGGATGAGTACGTGTTCCACAGCTGCTTGTCCTAGAAAAAAAAGGCAGAAATAGCACTGCTGCTGCATCATCATCCTGGGATCACCTGTGCTACAAGAAAGCCAGGAAAATGAAGTGTCAACTCTGGCTTTCAGAGAGCATTAACGTGGCTTTCATCTAGCACCCAACAGCCTCAGATCTTCAGTCAAATCAGTTAAAGCTGCAAATACTCCCACTTCAACTGCTTTTCCATAAAGGAGTTAAAAATACAGCTTTTACAGCTGGATTATTCCTTGCCACCACGAAATGTCTAAGCAGAAGGTTGAACAAGTCAAACTAGTTCATGTTGGAACTGAAATGATGAAATAGCTGATGTATACCCTAAGCTATACTTATATATAGTCTATATATAATTTGCCCACCAAGTTACTCCCACAAAGTGGAATTGCTCTTCCAACTCTGGGATAGGCTGGAGTAGAGCAGGAAAAGGAAACTTTCAGCCAGAAGTGTGTTTTCTGGCAAGGAAAAAAGGGCACATGCATATGAGTGCACTTGGGTTTTATTAGCAGAGAAAACACTCTGCCATTAGTCATCCCTGCAGCAAACAAGGCATTGCTTCCTCACCCCTCGCTTCTCTCCCAGTCTCTCAAGGTTTATCAGCTTTTTTAGGGAAAATGCAGGAAAAAGCCTTCCCACAGGTTGTCCTTTTCTCTGAGCTGGAATTCAAGACATACTACACACATTACTTCACTGGAGACAAGGTTTTACAAACTAACACATCTCAAGAAACTTACTACTAAAATGCTTTAAAAAGCACAGAGAAAATTGTCAAACTGAAAACCAGGTTTGCTGTTGGGGTTTTTTTTTAGATTCTGAATTTGCAACCAGCATCCCATAACCAAGAGCTATGAAAACCACTGACCACATATTTACAGTTGTACCATCACAGCCTAAATAATATTTTAGGCAAAGCATGTATCAATACACGCTCTTAAAAATAAAAAAATAAAGCTGACTTTGATGAACACAAATGTATTCAAACTGAGCCACATTTAAAGGTGGAGCAGCTGTATATTAAAACTTTTAACAGCTGAAAATGCAACAAATCACAAGCAAACTCTCAGGGAAGCTGCCAGTCCTTTATCATTAGCCTGCAGCTCAAAAGTAGAACATGAAGACATCTCCATAGTGCCTGGAGAAAGATCAGAACTAGGTAAATGTAGGTCGCATAAGCCCATGAGTCAGTGCAACTCCTCCTGCCCACCATTTATGTTATCAAAGGCTCAAAAATACAGTGCATGACTGAACCTTCCCTTTTTTCTTTCTCCCCAGTTCAGAGCGTTTTTTGGATGTTATTATAGCATTCTTACAGTAGAAGAAGTTACAGATTTTTCTACACATTTCACATAAATTTAAAAAAAAAAATAGAATTCTCATCCTCAGAAAGTTCTTTTCTGGTCAGAGGAGAAGCCAGGTCTCTGGCTAGTAGTGAAGCACAGTTGTGACTGTCAGATTACTGGAAGGACAGGTTTCCTGGCCAAATGGCGCCTGATGTAATCAAGGGAGCACAAGGTGGATCTCAGCAGTTTATCTGGAACATTTTAACTCAAATACTCACAAGCACAGTAGGTTGTACTCTTTTTATCAACTATATAATGTATTTCATATCAAAGCAACAAAGTGAACAATAACTAGAGAAAACGCTGCCAAAAGACAATGAGCCAACTTCTTACACCCAAACAAGTTGTGTTTATGTATGCTCCTCATTTTATTTCCAATCAAGAGGTGCCTGCTGGCACTCCTCTGCTTCAAACAGCAGCTGCCACAAAGTGCATCCAGCCCAGGGAAGTTGTCTGTAATGTGGTCAGTGCAGTTAGTGGAGGGAGAAAAAGGGAGTGGAAGAATAAAACCCAACTCATCTCACACAGGCACCGCTGCATTTGTGAGTGAGCTGATCCACAAAGATTCCTTTTCTTTCCAGTCCAGGACTGCACCAGCAGAAAACCTCTGCTGCTTCACATGTCAGAATCTATCCAGCTGATATTTTTCTGCTGCACAAAACAAGAAAACGCCCACTAAAATAGACATGCATAGTTTTGTAAATAACCACAGCGTAAGGAGGGCAATGCAACTGTAGCACTTGTAAATGACAATAAAGCAAAGCCCCTGACAGGAGAACTGTATCCACATTTTATACACAACTTTTAATTTGATGGGAAAATACCTTCCCTGCACCTTCCCCTGTGACCCAGGGTAGGAACACACGTTATAATCAAGAGCTGCAATGAAGAGCTGGCATTTGGGGACTGCAGCAGGAATACCTGCAAAGTGCATTCCAGGCTAGGGCAGAGGGAGGGAACTGAATTGTGAGAGGTGATTACATCAACTCTTGGCTCTGTGGAGAGTAAAAAAGGAATTTCTGACACCTTTCCACCAGCACTACAAACCCACAGAACATCTGCCTGTGATAAAGACAAGTACAGTAATTTCACGAATATAAGCCGCACCTTTTTCATTGAAGAATCCAGCCTACCCCAGTAGTGCGGCTTATATTCAGGTGCGGCTTATCTATGGACAGATCCCAGTGAAATGCCAACCCGGAAGTGAGAGCCGGTGGGGGAGAGAGATGCAGCGGAGCCGCTGCCGGATGGGCAGTGAGCCGGAGCCACTGACAAGCAGGAGGCAGGCCGCCGCTGGATTGGCGAGGCCAGCCTGGCTTCACCGCCTTTGCATGAGCAAGCAAGCCGCCTTTGCCTCCTCCGCCGGCACAAGCAAACCGGGGCTCCACCCTCTGCCAGAGCGAGCGAGCCAGGGGTCGCTCTCTCCACTGCCGCGAGCGAACCAGGGCTCCCCCCTCCACCGCCGCGAGCAGGGCGCCTTTGCAGCCTCTGTTGCCGCGAGCTAGGCGCTGGCTGCTGCCTTCGCTGTCACTGCGCCGCGCAGGCCCGCCACCTCCAGGCGCTGGCGTCTTCACTGTCGCTGCAGCAAGCAGGCTCCCCCTCCCCCGGGCGCCACCGCCTTCGCACTGGCGAGCGCACTGCCACTGCTGCCTTTGCACGGGCGAGCAAGCCGCCGCTGCCACTGAGCAGGCAGGGGCTGCAGCAGCCAGCACCGGGCCGGGAGTCCCGAGGCCAGCGGCATGGGTCGGGGGCCTGGGGCTTCATTTATAGGCTTTGCTGGTCTATGAAAACTGTTTGCAACTTGAGCACAGGACACCAAACCCCGCCCTGGTGTGATTCTGTTACTAACTCGTTACTTTGTCGCACGTGGGTCCTCGCTTTAAAAAAAAAAAAAAAAAAAAAAATGTGGCTTATATTTGGGTGCGGCTTATATATGGACAAATCCCATGGTCTACCCAGAAGTGCGGCTTATATTCAGGTTCGGCTTATAATCGTGAAATTACTGTAGTAACATTTTCCTATCTGCTTTCTTGCTGTGTCAAATCTAAATACAACCCGAACAAAAATACTTTCCTATCATCATCTCCAAGCTGGCAGTGCTCACAAACATCAAATTAAAAAGGAATACAATAACTTCACAGTTATAAGGCGCACTGGAGTATAAGGCGCACTTCCTGGCTGCTGGAAGTTCCTGTGCTTTGTCCATATACAAGGCGCACCGGTGTATAAGGCGCACCATTTCAGCAGCCGCAGAGCTGAGCTGAGTGGGTGATGGGGCCGCCACCATGGAAACCCCAGGGTAGGGCAGGCGCGCCCAGCAGGGCCACTTTGCATGGTGAGTGCGGGGCACAGGGAGCCGCGGGCCGGGGGCGGCGGGGTGGGCGACGCGGGAGGTGAGGCAACAGACCCTGATGGGATATTGGAGCCGAAGAGCCGCCATCTTGGGTGGACCTGTGGGCAGAGCACTGCACACACTCCATGCCCGTGGGACTGCCCGGAGCCTGGTGGAGCCACCCAGAGGGGCTGTGCTTGCTCTCTGCCTGCAGATCAGCAACAACCCCCCACAGCTCTGTCACCGGTGTTGGCGGCGAGGAGAGAGGAGGATGCGGGTGGTTGAGCAGTCAGCGCTGCCCCACAGTGGGCACGCTCTCCGTGGGGCCCCGGCGGGTGGCTACGGAGCACAGCACCGCGGGCACCCCTTGAGTGAGACTGAGGGAAGATGGAGCCACGAAGGAGTTTGGCTGACACATGTGGCGGGGCAGCCGGGGCTATGGCCATCCACCCCCCTGCCCTCCCTCCTCGCTGTGCTGCGCTCTCGCCAGGCCCCTCAGCGCGCCCGATGCACAGCAGCAATGGAACCTGCCGGGCTCCTCTGTGGCCACTGCCGGACCCAGCATGGCCACGGCGGGGGTTCCGGAGCAGCGGCTCCCCAGGGCGGAGCGGCCAGCGGCGGTGGCAGAGGGCCGGGCGGAGGCACCGCGGTGCCACAGTCTGTCTGAGCTCGGCTCCCCGCTTCCCCTGGAAGATGGAGGGCCGCCGGCCGGCAGCACCTGGCCAACGGGTATCCCTGAGCCCCCCACTGCTGCTGCCACCGTGTGTGTGGGGTGAGCACAGGGCCACGCTGTGGACTGAGAGCCCCCAGAAGGCGCAGTGGGCAGGACCGCAGGGCCTCAGTGTGCCCGCAGTGCCGCTCAGCCCCAGGCGTGGGCCGGGCGGGGACACGGTGGGTGGTGTGAGGGATGGCAGGGTCAGTGAGCTCCATGGTCGTGGAGCTTTGCAGCTCAGTTCGGCTCGCACTTCCAGGTTGGCAAATTTCCCAACTTTGTCCACGTATAAGGCACACCAGATTATAAGGCGCACTTCCTGGTTTCGATAAAATTTCAGTCAATATGGTGCACCTTATACATGAAATTACTGTACTTCCCAAACGAGGAGATGGGTCCTTCCTCAGCTCTGAATTCAAGCACAGTGGTTGGTAAAACACCTCTGGCCAAAACTATCTCTTCACACTCTCTAAAAGTTTGAAAACACAGCTCC
>VRYO01000704.1:3213288-3224331 GCA_009812075.1 Sialia sialis
CTGGAGCCGCGCTCCGGGCATCCCCCTGTGAGGGGCTGAGGGAGCGGCGAGGGTTTAGAGAAGGGAAGCATGAGAGGGCGTCTTGTTGATGTGTATAAATATGGCTAGGGCGGGTGCCGGAAAGATCGCAGGATCGTGGAATGGTTTGAGTTGGGAGCTTAAAGATTGTCCAGTTCCACGCCGTGCGTGGTCAGAGACACCTTCCTCCATCCCAAGCTGCTCCAAGCCCTGTCCAGCCCGGCCTTGGACATCCCAGGGATCCAGGGCCAGCCACAGCTTCTCTGGGCACCCTGTGCCACGGTGGTGCCAGACCTTTTTCTGTGGTGCTCGACAACAGGACGAGCAGCAATGGCAATAAACTAAACCATGAAAAGTTTCAGCCCAACATGAGGAAGAATTTCTGTTCGTGGAAGCTGGCAGAGCTCTGGAATAGCTGCCCAAGGAGGGCATGGAGTCTCTTCTGAGGAGACATTCCGACCGTGTCACCTGCTCCAGATGTCCCTGCCTTGGCAAGGTTGGGCTGGGTGATCTCCAGAGATCCTTTCCAACCCAAATAATTCCGTGACTCCTTGATTAAGTTGGAAAAGCCTGCCAAGACAGTGGAGTCCAACCTGTGACTGATCCCTACCTTGTCAGCCAGCCCAGAACACTGAGTGCCACATCCAGCCATTCCTTGGACACCTCCAGGGATGGTGGTTCCACCACCTCTCTGGCCAGTCTGTTCCAATGTTTAAACACCTTTTCTGTGAGGAATTCCTCCTGATGTCCAAGGAATTCCTCCAAATGTCCAATAATGTCCAAATTTCATCTGTGAAAGGCCACGTGCCAAGGGTCACGTTGGCAGGTGACAGGTAAGGCTGTGTGCCCAGATGATGCCAGAGTGAAGCTGTCCCACCTCTGTCCCAAATAACTGGGGTGGGAATGTGTTCAGGGTTTGTATCTAGGAAAAAAAAAAAAAAAAAAGAGGAATGACTAAGCCCATCTCATGATTTTGAGAGGATTGAGTCACAACAATAACTGAAACCCCCAGGCAAGAATCCATCAAATTAATCGCTAATTGACTCCATATTTTTTTTTTCCTTAAACAAACAACCAAATCCTGCAAAAGTCTAATTCGTCTGGGCAGCGAGTGACAGAGACAACTTCATATCAGTGAGAAAGTTGAAGAGAAGAAGGGCACACGAGAACTTTTTGGCTGCTCACAGAAAGCCAGGAGGAGATTCCTGCCCGTGTCCAGGACAAGGACACGTCGCTCCTGTTTTGTCAAGTGCAACACTTACGGTGTGCTGATGACAGTAAATTATTTTCTCTATCAGCCTTTACCCTTCTAGCTGACACACCCAGCTGCCGCTCCCTCGCTTTTGTCTCTCGCAAGGGTTGCTGTGCTGTCCTGAGGCAGAGAACCAGCAGTGAAAATGGCTGGTTAATATTAAAAGGGAGAAACAAAAAAGGGAGACAAATGTTCTGGTTTTTTGCATACGGCATTTCAAACGTCTGAAAGCCCCTCTCCCCTCGGGAGTCTAATTTACAAGGTAAATAATGGAGTGAAAACCCTTACGTAGCTCGTCTGGTTGAAGGCAAAATTCCCTTCTGCCCACAATGCTGCCTAAGTAAACCGACTCTTTCAAAATACAAATGAGCACAGTGTCTTCAGCCTGGAAAGCAGAAAATTCAAATACCAAAACTGTTAAAACCCAGAGCTAAGGTGAAAACTGAGAAAGGATGTCACTGTCTCGCTCAGCAACATTTTAAACACGTTCCATTTTATCTTGGTAAATGCTAACATTTTACCATAATATTTCCTAATAATCCAAGGGTTTGTTTTTTTTGTTGTTGTTTTTGGGGGTTTTTTTGTTTGTTTTTTGTTTTTTTTTTTTTTGTAATACCATGCTTTGACAAAACTTATTTGCGGCAAATTTTCCACCTCTATCCTGTTTTACTAATTTTTGCCGATTTTAGTGGCCTGGTATTTCATTACTGCTTTTACTGCATAAATCTGTTGTATTTTCTTACATTCTTCATGCCAGCGGTTGTGAATTATCCCTCCAAAACAACAAGTTGCTTTTCCAAATAAAAAAAAATTACGCAGTGTCGTGTTTTTCTTTCTTCGTATCCACTTTCTGAAGATCCGTGGAGTCATGTTCCTCACAACATGCGAATTGATCAAAAACAATCGAGGTCCAGGCTGTGGAAATAAAGGATTGCCTGCCAGCCCAGGAGCTGGATAAACCACTCCCAGGGTATCTGGCTCCAGGTGCTGCTGTAATTGCTCTTATCCTGCTGGAAATGCAAAGTGTTTGGGGACTCTGTGGGATTTCACAAGGTCATGAGATCTGCGCTCTCATGTGACAGTGCCGGGGAGATGTGTACACACGACTTGTGAGCGAGATTTTTGGGGAGTTGAAGCACTCAGGACCCTCACAGCCATTTTTTCAGGGACAGAGGGAACACTGTAGCACTTCAGGTGCTGTCCTTGTAGAGCTTCCTCCTGGTGCCAAGAGCTTCAGGAACTCCCAGGACTTTTTTCTTCAGTGATACAGAATCTTTATCCCAGCAGTTTCTAGGTCCAATAAAGGCTTTTCCTACAAAAAGCAGCAGCCACCTTCCCTGGATGAACTCAGTTGGCTCATATTAAACACAGGACATTTAAATTTTCGTGAGAGAACCAACCTGCTCTAGGTCAGCATCAAAAATTGTAGAATTATCCACCTTGCTAGTATTTTTTGAACTTTCTGAGCCCTAAATGTCCCAGGCCAGCAGCAAGCACTGGGAGTGAGCAAAGGAGAGCAGAAGGGCAGGAATGGTTCTGCAGGTAGAAGACTTTAGACAGGACACAAACAGCAGCTATTTAATTGCAAAAATGGCTTAATGCAAAGCTGACTTCAAACTCCATATTCCTAAATTTGCTGGACATTTGCAAAAGATTTGCTGATGTAAAAAGCTTAAGCATGGACTAGTTCAAGCAGAAACACATTTGGAGTGTGGACAAGCCCTTAGTAGATCATGTGGGTGCTTGACTCAGTGTTTCAATTATCTATGCAGAACTCCTGGCTAATTAATTGTGACTTATTCATCCTTATCTTAAATATCAGTCTTCCCTCTTCTCAATCATCTCTTTCAGTTCTGGAGCGTCAAAAGAACCAGCAGGTCTCCATCTCACCTTCCCCTCATGTTCTGTCACCGAACTCAGCATCATAAAACAAAGGAATATTTTTCAGGAGGAACTAAAAAATGTGTTTAGCACCAAAAAACCCATGACTGAGCTGTGTGTAAATCCACTCCTGTGTGGAGTTACCAGGCAGGAGGAGGAAGCTGGGAGTAGCTGAGCTGTGCAGTGACAGAACCTCTCTGTCTGCCCTGACCTCATCCCTGAGACACTCCAAAACCAGAAGTTCATGAAGGAATAATTAGCATCTTGCTCATTATTACATTCATGAGAACTGAAATAGCTCAAGAAGCTGAAATAAAATAATATTTAAAGCCTGTCACGCCAGCATTTTTTTTTTTGTTTTGTTTTACTGGTCAGAGCTTTGCTAAGGCATACCAGCAAGGGAAGAATCACAGTTCAAATCTGGGCTTGTTTTCTGCAAGTTAAATTGCTCTCAGAAAGAGTACTGAAGGTTAAATTATTTCTTTACATTCCCTAGACACACGACCCCTTTTTTTGCTGTCACGCAAGAATCTGGAATCCAAAACAGCGCCCAGAAAATCAGCAGCCTTTGGAGGAAACTACTCAAAGCAGTCTCATCTCTTCCACAGAAAGACACCAGCACATTTTTCTCAATTGAATATTTTGACTTGAGAATAAAAATATTTCCATCTTCTTTCTCAAGCCTTCAAAAGAGCTGCATCTCACAGCAGGCTGCAATTTTTCCTCAGGGTACCTCGAGGGATTTGTTATCGAATGTCAGAGTTCCAGGCAGCAGCTCCTTGACATGCCAGTGCCACGGTGCAGGCGTGGAAGTGTGGGAAAAGCAAACCTGAGGCTTTTGGTAGCTGCTTTGTTTCAGGTAAAACGAGCTTTCCTCTGAATTTGGCAATGGGAGCCTTTTTGAAAATGAGCTAGAGCAGTAGTTATTTTTCCCTGGGGCAGGAAGAAAGAGCTCTGCTTCCTGGCAACAGTGAAACGCTTCAGAGAGCTCAGGGATGGAGGTGCTGGGATGTGCAGGTTCAGGAGCCAAGAGAACACCTTTCCTCTAGCAACACTCATTCCTCACCGGCAGGACTGTTCAGACCTCAAACACCAGAGCAGAAATCCACTCGTGTCACGCAAATCCTCCCGCTCGTTTTTCAGAAATTCCAGCACATCCATTCCCCAAAGGCCTGCAGCTCTGGGGAGTGAGGGATCCCCAAGCTCCCTGTGCCAGCTGCTGACACTTCCCAGGGGATGGACAGGCACATCTGGATACACAACATGCCAAATCTGGAGTGATCAGCCACATCTGGATCAACAACATCCCATATTCATGGTGGTCAGCCACATCTGGATCCACAACATCCCAGATCCAGGGATGATCTGCCTCATCTGGATCCATAAATCTCAAATTGATGGTTGATCAGCCCCATCTGGATCCACAAAATCACAGATCCAGGGTGATCTGCCACATCTGGATCCACAACATCCCAAATCACAGGGTGATCAGCCACAACAGGATCCACAACATCCCAAATCTGGGGGGTGATCAGCCACATCTGCATCCACAACATCCCAGATCCTGGGGGGTGATCAGCCACATCTGCATCCACAACATCCCAGATCCTGGGGTGATCAGCCACATCTGGATCCACAACATCCCAGATCCAGGGGTGAGCATCCACACCTGCATCCATAACATCCCAGATCCAGGGATGATCTGCCTCATCTGGATCCATAAAACTCAAATTGATGGTTGATCAGCCACATCTGGATCCACAACAGCGCAGATCCAGGGTGATCAGCCCCATCTGGATCCACCAAATCACAGATCCAGAGGTGATCTGCCACACCTGCATCCACAACATCCCAAACTGATGGATGACCAGTCACATCTGGATCCACAACATCCCAAATCAAGGTGTGATCAGCCCCATCTGGATCCACAACATCCCAAATCCTGGGGGGTGATCAGCCACATCTGGATCCACCACATCCCACATGCAGGCGTGATCAGCCACATCTGGACCCACAGCACCCCAAATCTGGGGCTGATCAGCCACATCTGGACACCCAGCACCCCAAATCCAGGGGCACTCTGGCAGACCCTGCCTGTAGAAGGGCTCCCAGCCATGGACTTGGAGGTACAAACGGGATCACTTGTTCCTTTAGTGATGGAAAAATGCTGCTGACAACAACAGGCAGGATCCCCCAGGGACCTCTGAGGACACAGGAGATGTCCCACACTCCCTCCCAGCCTCTGCCTTTGGAATTTTCTAACACACTCACCAAGGGAAACAAGGCTTGCTTTGATGAGCACTGGAGCTGTCTTTTTTTAACGTTGAGAAATTGTGAATTGTTTATCTACACCCCATTAAATATTGTCCTTGAAACCACCTTACAAACTGGATTGGATCTTTTGTCAGACCTGCAAAAATGTGAAAAGGAATTTCATAGAATCACAGATTGGTTTGGCTCGAAGGGACCTCAAAACTCATCTTGTTTCACCCCCTGCCCTCTGGCAGAGGGGAGCCATTCCCCCTCGTCTCTTCTGACTGTCTGGAGCAGAAAAATGCAGAAAAGATGAATTATCAAGATAAGTTCTATTTCTACTTCATATTGTTACAATTACCCTCCTACTAAAATGTTGCCACCCTTATGAATTTCACTGAAAAAGTGATTGCAGGATTATTTCTTTCCAATTAATCTCAAAGGAAAACCTCAGTGAAATCAATACACAAGACATCAGACTGTGATGAATAGAATATTCTAAACTGGATTTATTGTTCCCAGACATTAATGTAATACATAAACATGTTAAAAGAGGGGATATAGTAACAAGCAACCCAGTAACAGAAAAAAAAAAAAAAGCAAGTCTTTGAAATTTTTGTTCTATACTTACACGTGAAAATGTCCCCAAAAAGTTAAGTAGTTGTCAGTCAACATAGCAAGGATTTCAGATATTAAAAAAAACCCAAAAAAACGTGTCAATGAATTTGTCATAACCAAAATGTTTCATTTGGGTTTTTTTGGTTTTGTTTTAAATTTATTTTTAGGCTAAAAAAGAAATAACCATTACCTCATGCAGTATACAAAGGCTTTAAAATAAATCCATTAATGCAAATCAAAGACTGACTCTTGAGGATTTTTGTTTTAATAAAAAAAAAAAAAACAACCCCAAAAAAACCCTCAAAGAGTTTCAAAAAATTAATTCCAACTAGTTTTCTTAGCATTGAAGAAACAACCTATAACCTCCTTGCACTCCAGAAATTTATTGTTACCTCTTTCAATACACGTGTGCTTGTAGTAGGTTTTAGATTTACCAGAATTTCAAATTAAATTAAGTGCAAAAATGTTTTCTTAGTGTTTTCCAATTATTGAGGTAAGTAGTTGGGGAGAGGAAAAAAAAAAAAAAAAGACAAAGAATGAGGGTGGCACATCCAGCAGAGGGAAGAAAAGGCAAATCTGAAATACATGGAAAGGGAGATGGGAAAGGAGGACTGAGAAAAAAATCCCAGCAATGATCAACAGCTGAACTTTCAAGCAAAGCCCTTGAAATGCACTGAAATAAAGTGTGTTTGTGAGCATGGCTGGGCTCTGGGGAAGCTGGAATTGTGACAACAGTCCCAGTTCCAGCTGACTGCCTGACAATGCTGGGAATGCCAGTGCTGCTCCAGCAGCTGCACCGCGTCCTGGCCAAGCCACACGGAGAGCAAAGATCACCAAACGGGGAGCTCCTGATGCCAACAACGGGGTCACAAGCACACAGCAGCAGTCCCACGGTTAACAATGAAATACATGGCAAACGAGAGACTGAGTTAGCAAAATGTGGTATAAAAAAGTATAAAAGTTGTTTTTAAAAACCTCCTGAAAACGTTGATATAACACGATGTATGGAAATGCCATGAGCCACAGAAGGGAAAGCCTAAGCCTTAACATTCAGGAGAGCAGCAGAACCTCTCTGACCACATCACCCTTTGTAGAGCAAGAGGGGAGTTTTTGGTTTCTTTTGTTGTTTTTACCTTAAACATGAGTTTAATCCAAAAACCACATTCAAGTGTACATTTTCCGAGGCTTCAGAAGATGTCCTCCCCACCCTGCTTAAAAAGAAAAAGAATAAAGGTTAGATATAAAAGTCTAAATCCAAGTCCACCATGCAAGGGTGGCTATCCAGGAGCGGTCATCTCCCTCGATCTTGATGCTTCTTTGTTTTTATCTTTTTCTTTTTGTCTTCTGTTTTGGGTTTCAGGGCGCAGACGCATGCGGACACTCCTGCGATGGCTTTGGGCAAGTCCGTTCCTTTGCACCACTTATTTTTCTCCTTATCATAAACCTGGACTGTTTTGGAGAAGACAGCCTCCTCCCAGCTGTAGCCTCCAAGGATGTAAATCTTGCCCTCCCAAACTGCCACCCCCGACTCGCTGTTGGCTTGCAGCAGAGGGGCCACCCTGGTCCACTGGTTGCACTGGGGGCTGTAGGACTCCACGCTGAGGATGTCGAAGCGAGCCATGGTCTCAATGTTGTCGTCGCTGCCACCGATGGAGTAGATGTTGTCCTGCAGGGTGCACATGCTGTGCCAGCCCCTTGCGGTGATCATGGGCCTCTTCTCCTCCCACACGTCGGTGCGGTGGTCGTAGCACAGCAGGTTTTTTCTGTAGGGGCCGATCTGGTAATCGTGGCCTCCCGAAATGTACACGAACTCCTTGTAGACCGTGCCAGCGTGGCCGTACGTAAACCTGGGGCAGGCAGAGAGCAACAGCCCTTATGGGTTTTATCAAGGCACACAGGCATGCAGCAGGGACTGTGCTAGAGAAGCAAATAAACAGGACAGTAATTTCACGTGTATGAGGCGCACTCTTTTGACTAAAATTTTGGTCCGAACCCGGATGTGCGCCTTATAGGCTGATGCGCCTTACATATGGACAAAGTTCAGAAATTTGCCAACCCGGAAGTGCGAACTGCGAGCTGAACCATGCAGGGTCGCGGGCTTGGCAGGGCTTGGCATTTGTCCTGATTTGGAGGACAAGTGTCTGCTAAGAAAGGCAGGAGCTTCTCTTTGAAATGGAGACTGTAAACCCCCTCCCTCCAAATTATTATTATTTTGAAATCAAGGGGCTCTCAGGCAGAGATATGGGAATTAGGAATAACAATTATTTACTAGGAAAATTAAAATAGAAATACGGTAGTACAAAGAAACAAACCCCAAAAACTGACAAACACTGATTGCTTATCAGTGATTACTTATCACTCATATAGTGAGACTCAATGGCCATTAGCAGAAGATAACTCCTGGAAGCAGGATGGGGGGAGGGGTGCAAAGATAAAGAACACTGCCCCAGCTGGTTATAAAATATGGCCATTAACAGGAGATGTCCCCTTTGGAAATAAACAACACTGCCCCAGCTGGTTTCAATGGATGGCCCATTAGCAGAATATCTCCCACAGAGATAAAGATCACTGCCCCACCTGGCCACAACAGATGGTGATAGAATAGATACTTGGATCACATCCTATATAACCCAAGACAGCACGGCTGGTGTGATTGTACTAATTGTTTACTTTCTTGCACGGGGATGCTGCTGGGTGGCAGGGGAAAGTGCGCCTTATAGGCCGGATCACTTTATATATGGACAAATTCCATGGAGTTCACAGCTACCTGGAAGTGAGCCTTATAACCCAGTGTGCCTTGTAAATGTGAAATTACTTTAACTGAAGGCAGAAAAATCCCTGATGTGGTTACCCAGTAACTCCTTGCCAGAGTGCACAGCCTGACAGCCACTTTTAAATCATCCTTTCCATAGCTGGTGGCTACAGAGCACTAAGGTATGACAATCACTTTTTAATGCATCCTCCAGAGTGTGTCACACAACAGAAATAGCCCATCCTGCTCTACTGGCATGACCTTTCACTCCCATTTTCCTGCTTGGCTTGCATCAGTCTGAGAGGGCCAGAGAGGGGGAAAAAATCCTCATCTCAGTAAAGGTTTCTGTGACAGAAAAAGGAAATAATCATGACACCTCTCAGACTTACAAGCAGAGATAAAGCGAGAGAAATCGAGAAGAAAATTGCTGCTGCCTTGTCCTTGCTCAGCTTCAGGATCACTGGTCACATTTCTCACCCACGGGCACTCTCTGCCCAGCTCACCTGCAGCCCCACCACAGGCAGTGTCCTCTCCATGAGCCATCTGTCTGCTCTACAGGAGGGAACTTCTTTGGTCACCCCAGGACAAGGCAGCAGTTCATCACAGATCATGGTGAAGTAAGAAAAAATGAGGTGGTAGGAGCAACACCATGCATGCTGCATCCACAGGGCAGAGAGAAACTCCCTTTGATCATCTATAATAAATCACTACAAACCTAAATCTCCAGGCTGTTCTTAACTCCACACCAAGCTATTCCTGACCAAACCCCTTTGAGCTCTCAGGAGTGGACAGCCAAGGTGATGAACAGCGTCAGCTCCTTTGAACATATCATTCCTACATGTCTTTTTTCCTTATTTTGGGGGTTGGAGTGTCAAAAGCTGCAGCACCAGCGGCAGCAAATTGGCTCTTCCAAGGAGCCTGATCGATTCAATACCCACAGGGCACAGAGCAGTGTGCTCATCACTGCACTCACGAGCCTCTACCACCATCCTTTGTAGTCAGGCACTCCAGACAATGCAACCTCCACGGCACACAAACCTCTGCTAGCATTGCTTCAGCCTTTGAACTGTGCCTGAACACGCTGAGCTCCTGGAGCTGTTTTCATTTCTCAGGATAATGGTTTCTCTGAGCCACACAAATGCTATCGGAACATCTTCCACACACCTGAGTGCCAGCACTTCTGTGCCAAGGGAAAAGATGGACTGGAAAAGAAACCCCACATTTACCCTGGAAGCACAATGCTTCTGAGACAAGCTAAAAGGTGGTTATTATTCTAGATGCCTACCAAAACCTCTGATCCCTGTCTGAATAAGATATTTTAATAGGTTCCTGCTACAAGAAGCAGAAAAATCCCTGACAGGCTTGGGCTGATAATGCTGAGTGACCAGGACAGGCTGTTCAATGACAGGGGTTGGAGATCCTGCAGAGGTGACTTCATAGCTGTTTTGCTTCTTGGCCTCTCGGGGAAAAGACAGGAAAAAAAGAAATAAGGAGAGAACTTTCGTACAAATATGGACTTTATCCAAAAAGGCAACTCAAAATTTCTTCAGCTCTCAGAGTGCCTCGTGATGGAAGCAGTTCATTCACGCTCAGTGCTTCTGGTGGACACGATGTACCCTGAGCACATGAAGCCCTGGCTTTCACCCCGACAGAAATACAACAGCAGATGAAGTGCCCAGAGATTCTGCTCCACCTTGTCCAAGGTCTCTTCCAGACAAGAACCAGGACTGTCCATCTCCAGTGGTTTCTGGGCTGTGTTTCTCTACATACACAGGAATGGGTTAAAAAATGCTCAGTCTGAGGATGGGATGGGATGGGATGGGATGGACAGATTGGGTTCAGCTCTGTCTTAGGTTGCAGTACAGGATGTGATCAGGGGTGTCTATTCTATCACCATCTGTTGAGACCAGGTGGGGCAGTGATCCTGATCTCCATGGGAGATATTCTGCTAATGGGCCATCCATTGAAACCAGCTGGGGCAGTGTTCTTTATTTCCAAAGGGGACATCTCCTGTTCATGGCCATATTTTATAAACCAGCTGGGGCAGTGTTCTTTATCTTTTCACAACCCATCCTTCCTGCAGGGAGTTCTCTTCTGCTCATGGCCATTGAGTCCCACTGTGGCACTGATAAAATTACTGCATCCCATGGGGAGATGCTCCAGCCAGGGGGAAGAGCCCAATGTTTCTCACCAGGATAAAACTAGAGATTTTAGAACACTAAGGGAGCCCTTGTTCCCCTGGACTCCAGAGGAAAACCGGACTTCTCCA
>VRYO01000704.1:3225331-3235828 GCA_009812075.1 Sialia sialis
CTCTTGCCTTTCTTAGCAGACACCTGTCCTCCAAACTAAGACAAGCTCATTTCAAACTGCAGCAGGCTTTAAACCCACATGAAACCAAGCTGCCTGGAGGCTGTGCTGCACCAGGGAGTTTGGAGGAGTCAGGAGGAGGACAGTGCAAGGACATGGAATCCAGAGCCTGGTGTTACTGCACTGCTGATGGCATTCACACATTCACCATTCAGGGATAAAATGACCCTAAGTTAAAAAAAACCTGCATTTTGGAGAAGCAGGTTAAATATTCTCCTGCTCTGGAGTTCTGTACAGGTAAGCAAGCAATAGCCGTTGTCTCTGAGGCACAGCACACAGCCCAGCACAGGCAGCTGCAGAAAAAGCACTGCTCTGCTTCTTTAACCTCAGTCAATGGCTGTGTCCTGGGAGCAGCAGCAGCTAAGAGAGTGGTTTGACAGAAACAATCAGATGTGGAGCACCACAGCAACCATCAATCTGTTATTGTCCAGTGTAGGACAATTACTGAAATGCACCAGAGGTGTTCCACTTTGCCCCACTGCTGAGAGCTCATCCAAAATAGCATCGCTTTCATAGGCACCGCATGGAATAGAGGCATAAATTGAAACCAATCAATACAAATCCTTCATACAAGGCCTGTGACTGAGAGAGGGGCATTTCTAAATGACAGCACTGAGCGTTTTGGCATTGTTATCTGCAAGAGTGGCCAGAACAAAGCAGAGGCATTAAGAGAAAGGAGATTTGATTTTAACATCTGCTGGAGCCTGGCACTGATTTTGAATGTCTTAACCCAGATATGGTGCTGAAAAATTAGTTCCTGACCCAGTAACACCATTCAGGTGCTAGAAAACCTACCATTTACTGTCCAAGGCAGAAGAACACATAACTTAATACAGCTTTGGGAATCCCCTGCTCCAACCAAAGTCCAGGTGAGCTGTGGTTGCTCTGAATCTCGGTGTCCACCTGTTGTAGCCCTGCGAGATCGTTCATGACCCAGCTGGCAGGGCAGATACCATCACCCCAACTTGTCCCAACACAGCTCCTCACACACCAGCCTTCAGTTGTTCTGCCAAACTTTAACCTAGGGCCACTCAATTAATTTCTCAGACCTTTTCATGGTCTGTGCAGATGAGAACACACTGCCCCACCTCCTGCTCTGCCAAGCTCGCTGCTCCCTGCCGGGCTAGAAACTCTGACAGAAACTGCTCCCAGTTTCTGGGAAAAGGGGCAAAAAACACAGGACCTCTCTGAAGAAAGGGAAAGGTATCCCATAACCAAGGACCCTAATGAGCGTCAGGCAAAATGAATTCCCTTGTAGCAGGCTTGGACCAGGTCCACCCTTTAGACAACTTAGCTGAAGTTTTCACTGCGAAGCATCTGCCCCGAGAGGCTGCTTCTCCAGCAAGCCTCAGCTCAGTCAAAACAGCTCAGCTCCTTCCAAGAGAATGCTTAGGGAAAACAACAAGTTGTTTTGACCATATAGGGTGGGAAGAGACGGGGGTGAGAGAGATAAAGAGCCTGTGAAGCTCTTCCTTACAGGAGTGAGACTGGGAACAGCAGAATGGACACGGGATCTGGCACTGGCATGTGTGCTCAAGGACACAGCCACTGCCTTTCCCCTGCAAATCCCACACGTGTGGCAAGCTCTAACCCTTGGGAAGCAACAAAATAAACCCATTTTCTGGATGTTCAGCATAGAGACTTTAACAAACAACCTCTGAGAGTCCAAGCCCACACCCCAGAATGACCTCAACACCAGCCTGTCGCTCCAGGGAACAGCATTCCAGGCAGCTGCTGGCCTGGGGTGGGCAGGAATGCCATCAAAAAGCCTGCTCCTGGTGGTCATGCTCCCAAGAGGACCAAAACACCTGCACATGCTCTCTTGAGAGGGAAGAAGACAGAAAAACAAGGGAAAATAGGCAGTTTTGTTGGGATGCATTGCCTGATTAGGACTGGGGCTTCTGGCTTCCTCTTCAGGAAAAGTCCTGCTGCTAGAATAGGGCTGGGGGAGATGTTGTTTGAGTGAAATAGGAACTTAAATCTGTTTGAGGAACAAAACCGTGTGGTGAGGAGGAAAGCAGATCAGATGAGGAGTGTGTTGAAGGGGAGACTGGAGCTAGAATGATTTTAGCCTTGAATGGATCACAGAGTTCTCTCTCATCCTTCCTCCACTGCCAGTAAATCACACATTCACAGGGATGGGGCAGCCACAGCTGCTCTGGGCAGCCTGTACCAGGGCCTCACCATCTCACAGCAAAGAATTTTTTCCTAATATCTGATCTAACCCTGCCCTGTGCCCATGGGAGGTCATTCCCCCTTGTCCTGGCATTCCACGCTCTTGGAAAGTCTCTCTCCATCTCTCCTGTGGCTCCCTTCACGCACTGGAGTGCCACGGTTGGGTCCCCCTGAAGCTTCTCTTTTCCAGACTGAACAATCCCAACTCTCCCAGCCTTTCCTCTCAGGAGAGGTGTTCCATCCCTCTCATCATCCTGGTGCCTCCTCTGGACTTGCTCCAAGTACCTCAAGGAAGGGCTGCCCAGACTTTTCAGCAGCCCCAGATCTGCCAGAGCCACTGCTCCCCCAGCTCCAGCAGTGTCAGAAAGGTTCCTGTTGCTCATCCTCTGAGTCTGGCCTTTTGCAACCTGCATGAAATTCTATTTGCCTTATTCCTTCTGTGCAGAAACACAGAAACAATCCACTGCCCAGCACCAAAGAGAAAAAAAGGCTGAAAATATGAGAAATCCAAAGATGTCAAGAGTCCACTAAAATCTAACAAAAGACTTAAACGTGTAGAACAGCAGCTGCATGGAAAAGTGGGAAGCTGTCTAGCTCACCACACAAGGACAGAGCAACAGGAAGAGAGGATGCAGAATCATTTATTTGGATGCAGGAATAATTCATCCCACTCCCTGCAGTGTAAGAGGGGTCTGTCCCCTAAGGGGGGACTTTTGCCTCGTCCAAGAGGACCAGCCAGGAAATCTAATAAAAAATTAACACCCACAAGTCAAAGTTCACTTTAAATGCTGCAGCTGCAGAATTCCCAAAGCCAGCACACAGGTAGTAGTTGGAATGTGCAGACAAACTTCTCCTTTCTAGAGAGTCTGGGTGGATTAAGCCAAGAGTGTGAACTTCCCTAGGATCATTTATGAATAGAAATATCCATACAGGATACTCCTCACAGGTGACCCCAGTTAGCAGAAGGATTTAGGACCTGAAGATTCTCCCCTACACAGCTTCCTAGGAAGGGCTGTGGTGTTCAGCCCCAGCTGCTGGATCTGCCTGTGTGAGCAGAAATAAAAAAGCATCCTGCTTGTGAAGAGCACTCAGGCCCAGCTGTTAGCCTGGATCAGCCTTGCATGGCAGCACCTGCCCAAAATAGAACTGGGCAACAGGCTTCTGTGCCTTCACTGGCTGCCTCTGGCTCTGCAGCTCTGCAGCTCAGGGAGCAGGGAAAACCCTCAAACCAAACTGCAGAGCCTGTCTGGGATGGCACTGGGAGAGCCAGCACTGCTGCTGAGGTTTCAGACATCAGGGAGCACCATCCACACAACGTCCCTCTGACTGCCACACATGTGAAACATCCCTGGATCTGAGTCACTGTCAGCAAGGGACATGTCCTGCTGTCTTTCCAAGTCACTGCACTGACCTTGATTCAAGCAATGCCCACAAGACCTGCAGGGCTTAAACCTCTCAAAAGCAGAACAGCCAAGTTTTAACTCAGACAGAGAAAGCTCACATTTGTCAGGGTTCTGTTTTTCCAATACAGGTGAATGTGTTTAGCTCTACACTGAGAAATACCCTACAAGGAAAATCATCACACCAAGGTGGCAAAGTAAGGCCAAAGAAATGACAAACCCCTTTGACCAAGATGTGAAAATATTCAGCTCCAAGTGGCTCAGGAAAAGCTTTGTAGAATGAAATGATCAGAGCTGTCCCTCCCAGCCTCCAGATGCACCTTGGGATGAAAATTAAAACCTCTCTGGCATGAGGCACGCTGCCTGCTCAGATCCCAGTTCTGCTGTGGTTTGACATGGCTGCTGCCAGATTGCTTTTCCATCCCCTTCCCTCCCTTACACAGTTCCCATTCATCAGCTAAAGTCCCACAACTCCCTTTCCTGGCACTCTTCAAACACAGGGGAGCTTCCAAGCAGCTCAGTTACCTGGGCAGTCCTGCTATGTAGGTCCAGGAGTCCTTCTGAGGGCTGTAGGTCTCCACTGAAGACAGGGCCCCGTTCTCATTCCTGCCACCAACAGCCACCAGCATGTCCGTGATGGCTCCCAGGTAGAAATCCACGCGCCGCTGTCTCATGGAGGCAACCTGGCAAAGAAAACAACCTGCTGACGTTTCCAGAGTCGCTGAACAAGGCACTTAAGGGCTGCTCATGTCTGAGGAGGGGGCAGCTGCTCCTTCCCCTTTGTTTGGTAAGAAGAGATTCTGGTTTTGACCAGAAATTCATAAAATACTTCTGATTTTCTATAAGAGCATCCATTTTCAAACAAGGGGAAAGCAGGAAACATCTAAGAGACAGGTTACTCTACAAACATTTGTGTTTATAGGAACTCCTTTGGAATCACTGAAAACCACAAGTGAACCATCCAGCATGACAGATTCGTAGAGGAATCATGATTGGTTCATGTGGAAACCAAATCTGGTCCATATAGGAACCATGGCTGGTCCATATAGGAACAAGGAGTGGTTGACACAGTGGCCCACACAGGTGAAGGGTTTTGTGGCAGGACTGGGAGTGAGAGCTTGTTCTAAAGGACATTTAGCACAGAGACACTTGACAATTGTCAGAAATATTTCCTTTTTACATCACACCCGCTTTTGATTTATATGTAGAACTGCTTGAGGAGGATGAATCAATCACCTCTGAGTCTATTCCAAAATTATTCCCAGAAGTAATCTGAAGAATTGCAGGTAGATGCTGGTCAGGAATTTCTCAGATGAGATGCCCAGATCCCAAATAAAACTGAATCTCTGCCCCAAACCCTTTTTCTCTTTGTGTAATTTAAGCATTCCCACAAAGAACTCGAGTAGCTGCTTCAACTGAACCAACTCAACTTGTCATTTGGAAGTGCCACCATATTGACTATTCTAACAAAACCAGAAAAGGAGAAAACCCTCTGAACATAAAGGACTTTGAACAGAGAAATAATACAGCTCAAGTCTCACCTTTATCCACTGGTTACAGCGGGGATCATACCTATATAGGAGATTTGACGCCGCATCCCCTCCATTGTCCCGGGAAAAGCTGCCCCCGGCTATGAAGATGAAACCTCCCAAGACTGCAACACAGTGGTGACTCCTCCGGGCTGGCAGCGGCGTTTCTGCCACCCACTGTCCCTTCCTGGTGTCCAGGAAGCAGGTGTCATCGCAGAGCTCCAGGCAGCGCTCCGACACCTCGCCGCCCACGAAGAGCAGGCGCTCCTCGCAGGTGCGCAGCGCCGTGCGCTTGGTCTGCAGCACGGGCTGGGCTGTCACACTGTTGTGATAATTCACGGCCTCCTCGATGAAACCCTCGCAGTTGGCTTCCTTGGGCAGCAGCGAGCACACGGCGGGCTTCACTCGGTGCAGCAGGTCGCTCTTGGGGATCAGGGGGAAGTGGATGTTGTCCAGCACCTGGTAGGCCTCGTTCTCCCGCTCTGGGTACTGCGTGAGCCACTGCAGGGCAGCCTGCAGCAGGTCGTGCTCACACTCCTGCTGCACGTCACTGCTGTCCAGGTACTGGCACAGCTTCTGCAGGGAGATGTTCTGCAGGAAGTCCGGCGTGAAGGACAGCGTGCCGAAGTTCTGCAGGATGAAGGAGTCGATGTAGGAGTCAAGGCGCTTCAGGTTGTAGATGGAGGCCAGCTCCTGCAGGTACAGGTAATTCTCCTCGCTGACCTCGTTCTCCAGGTACTCGCAGCAGAAATCCACCACCTTCCAGATCTGCAGCAGGTGAGCTGTCTCCAGCACGTAGTCGATGTTCCCCCCATCCAGAGACAGCTCGCTGCCATACAGGAAATCCACCACGGCCTTGAGGCCGATGTAGGAGGCTCCAAAGAGCTCCACCTCCTTCTGGTGGGCCTCCCTCATGCCGATGGTGAACATGGAGTTGAAGTAGTCACTGCACACGGCCAGGAGGTTCCTGTGGGCCGGGACTCTCTGCTCATCCACCACCAGCACGATGTCACAGAACAGGCCTCGGTGCCTCTGCTCGTTCAGGCTCTGCAGAACCAGGCTGGAGTGGTCATCCCACCTGTACACCTGGAAAACACAAACTGAATCAGGCAGGTGGCACCTGAGTCAGCTCCAAAGTGAAATGTGTTTTTCCCACTCTGGAAAACACAAACTGCATCAGGCAGGTGGTACCTGAGTCAGTTCCAAAGTGAAATGTGTTTTTCCCACTCTGGAAAACACAAACTGCATCAGGCAGGTGGTACCTGAGTCAGTTGCAGAGTGAAATGTGTTTTTCCCACTCTGGAAAACACAAACTGCATCAGGCAGGTGGCACCTCCACCAAGGCCAGCTCCAGAGTGAAATGTGTTTTTCCCACTAAGTGCAGTCATACAGAAGTCAGAGGCAGCTCTTTTGTGTTGGCATTTATAATAAATTCTGACATGAAGTAGTTGGTGGGTGACACAGTACGAGCCTGAGCTCCTCACCTGCACTTTGAAAGGTCTATGGAGGTTTTTACTGCTTCCTACTCCCCTTTTTTATAATTTACTCTTCCTTCCCCCACAATGCTGCAGTGAAACCTCTTCCCTGATGAGTTATACAGGCACAATTTTCTGAAACTCTTCCACTCATTGTCTTGGAGACATCTTGCTGACATTTCCTTTCTTCCCTGTCCCCCAAATAACTCCTTACAGAGTTCTCCCAGCTAAGCTACTCCCAGAGCATTTAGAGTGGGAAGCACACACACAGCAGCACTCTGAATTTTCATTCAGCCCATGTATCGTTTGGGTTACTGCTTGCTTGACAGCTGCCCCCTCTTAAATCTTTCCAGAACTCTGCATTTCTAAGCCTGTTAGGGTGAAATCCCTCTCTTTCTTCCCACATTATTCCAGGCACACACACTGCACTCAGAAGTAATAGCTGTTTATTTATGTGCAAAGCCACACATGTGGAGAGCTGATTCCCATAAGGCTTCTCCTCCTTTCCAGAAGCTGAGGTAGGTTTTGTTTAAACGAATAAGACTGGATATTTTCCTTTTAAAGAAAAGGGAAAATGCCCTCAGGACACATCCATTAAGTGCCCTTCTGGGATCCTTCTGCTCCTCGCATTCTAACCACCAGCTCTGGATGTGTCCCTGAGCTTTGGAGGCAAACAGCATTTGCCTCTTTTCTCACAGACTCACATCACCAGCCTCTGGATAACCAAAATGGAAACATTTTGTTACCCCTCAAATATCCTGCAGAACACAAACTGAACGGGGCTGGTCAGTCCAAAATGTCAAGAGAAGTTTTAGGAGCAGCCTCTGGAGGAATTAAATGTGTGATGGCACAGTCAGGCACCTTGTGATGCCTCTTAATAAAAGCCAGGTTAAGGTAAATGCAAATACCAAATACTTTAATTACCAAATCCCAACCAGGCAGAGCCTGTAGGAACTTGTAAGAGGAGTGAGAAGGGGTGGAATGGAAACACATCCCTGTCCTGCCTGAGGAGCTCTAAGCAGCCCTGGCTCTTGCCCTGTCCTAAAGCCCAGGCTGCATTCCCAGAAGTGACACCTGAAAAGGTCAATAAGTGACCAGACACTCCCCCTTCCCTCCACCACCAAATTATTGTTCCTCCTAGAAATCCTCATTGCCTGCTAGCTGCCGAAGCAGAGAGCACATGATCACAGCAGTCTGGAAAAGCCATTCCTGGGACCCGCTCTACCCACCTGGATGGAAAATATTTGATTCTCAGAGCCAAGAGGGCTTTTTGAGACCCAAATGTGCTGCTCTTAGTGTGACATCCCAGCAGATTCTCTTTATTTCCTTATGTTCTTTTCTAAACAATGGAGCCCAAGCTGCCAAAAATCCTGCTGTTGGAATAGCTGTGAACATTCGAGTGTGCAGAGTTAAACCAGTCTAAGGGAAAAGGCTTCAATAATTAAAAGGTTTCTGGATCAAAACTCTTTAATTTTCCTTATACTCATCACACCTCTGAACTTAAAAAGGGATCTAAGGCATAGACAACTGAGGGGTGGAACTGCCAGAGAATCTGTAACAAGAAAAAAAAAAAATAAAAATGGGGGTTTAAGGATTGTAAAGCTTTTTATCTGCATTTTCCTGAGGGTGGGAAAAGCGGAGCCTGAGCAGAAAACAGGGGGTGGAAGAGAAGGGGAGAAGAATAAATATTAAATATGGCAAAGGATAAACCACACCTTTGTGGCAGCTGTAATCAGGGGTAGCTGATGGTGGGAGATGAACAGATAAGAAATAACAACTTGCAGCACCCTCTCCTGAATCTGCCTCACAGGGAACAGGATTGAACCAAATCCTTGGATGGAACCAAATCCTTGGACTGACCCAAACCCATCGTCCTCTCATCCCTGCGAGCTGGCTGATCATTTCTCTCTAGTATTCCCTAATACCAGCACCGTGCATAACAAGATTAGGGCAGAATATAAGATTTGCCAGAGATCCCTCTGTGCTGAGCTGGATGTTGAGTCAGCAGCGTAATCCTGCCCTCAGATCCGCCTGGCAACTCGCTCTCCTGAAATCCTTGTTGCCATGAGGAGCTGCTGCTGCTCCAGGAATCAGGCATGAACCCATTCCACACTCAATACAGCAACACATTTCAGCCACTTAGCGACTTCATTTGTTCAGGAGCTGAGAGCTGCACAGTTCAAAACCAAGACTAATTTTATACTGAGCTTGAACGTCTTTCTCAAGCTATTTATATTCTGCAGAACAGCCTCAGCATTAACCAGTAATTCTAAGTTTAACTGATAGTGACAGCTGCTGTCTAAGCAAGCAAATAAAACAATGCTGTCAAGTTAATTAATTTTTAATGTGATGAATTATCATTACATTCAGACTAAACCATTTAAGTTGCAGACAGGATCAGCACTGAGGGAAAGATTATACTGGTGGGGATGCATTTAAAAATTATTTATCTTTCATCAACTGTGTTAGAGCAGAATTTCAGCTTCTCTTGGATTCAAAGATCTAATTTCTCACAGACTGTTAATGCAGCACTGCTGCTCATCAATGGTGCAAAAGAAAATTAGATCTGGCTCGTTCAGCTTTGGTAAGAAAGATGAAGGCACTGAAAAGTTTCTCTTTTCCAGCATTTTTTCTGGTATTATGACTGTTCTGCAGTTCCTGTAACTACAGCACAAAAGCAGCTTGCACTGGCATGAAACAAAATGAACATAATAATTACAGCTGTTATTTACTTTATAAGTCATCCTGGGGACCTGCATAAAGAGCTGCCTGGGATGGATTTCCGTGAATTCACAAATAAAAACAATGTATTTGTGCAGACAGAGGTTTGACACAAAGAAAATGAACCTCACAAACCTAAGAAAGCAGCCCAGGCTCTGTGAGCTCACTGGGATCAAGACTCCCATCTTTCACAAAACCAAAACTGAATCTGAAGAGTAATCCCAGCTTTGCTTTTGTAACGAGCTCGGATTTTACGAGATGGATCAGGACAGAAAATAAACACATCGCATTTCATAACTGAATTTCTAGTACAGAGAAACTACTGTGCTGCAGCGATGTGGGTTTCGAAGTTATGAGTCATGACGAGCAGATGTCCATTTGCTGCTGCTTTGCCTTTTTTTCCCTTAATCACCAGGCAGCAACTTCTACCAAAAACACAGGTAAACCACCATTTGCATCCCTCTTTTGAAAAGCTCAGAACACCCACCATTCCGCCCACGGGGGATCCTCCACCCCACCACCCTCGCTGTTTCCCATTTTTTGGTAGGAGACACAAATGGCACCAACCTTGGAGGATTCACTTATCTTGTGCGGGCGGCAGATCCTGCTCTGCCGGGTTCCCTCCATGACCGCCCGATCCGCAGCACTTCTGCAACAAAGGCACAGGGAGATAGATGTTCAGCAGCTCGCCCGCCCCTCCTGAGCGCTCGCCCGCATCCTGTGCTCAACGCGGAATGTTCCCAATTCCCACACCGGCACTGATCTGCCCCTTGGAAACGCCCGCCTTAACAAATATTATTTTTCCCTCCTCGGTGCTGTTGCCCGCTGCTGTCACAGGTCGGTGGTGTCAACAAGTTGGGCACAGCCCAGCCCGGCGCCGGTAGCGGGTCCAGCGCTGCCCGGGGCCGGCCGGAGCCCCCCGGGCGCGGTGACCGACCGGCCCCGGCCCCGCCGCATCGGCCGCGGGGGGAAATCCCGGCGGAAAACAGCGCGGAAAACAAAGCAGGCACAAATTCCGGGAGGTTGCAGCCGCCCCTCGCCCCGTGCCCGGGGCAGGAAACGCTGGCGGGGCGGGACCGGAGCGGGGAGGGACCGGAGCCGGGCCGGGAGCAACGGGGGAGGCGCCGGGGCGGAGCGGGG
>VRYO01000704.1:3236828-3253998 GCA_009812075.1 Sialia sialis
ACACATCCCGGGAGATCCGGGCTGTTCCTGCCGGGTCAGGGATGGTGCTGGCAGGCCCTGAGGCAGGGCAGACATGGGTAGCCGTGCCAGGGGCACTGGCTGCAGGGAACACGTGTTTCCTTCGTACAGCAGTGATAAACTGTGCAGCGGGTGCAGGAGGTGCAGCAGAAACCCCAACATCATCTCCTCTTGCTTACCTGGCTTGACACTCCCCTGACCTCGGAAATTCACCTCCCCAGTGGGGCTTTCTCTGCTTCTCTGGGACTTTCCCTCATTCATTTATGGCCCAGGAGGCTTAAAATTAAGAAACCCACATGCTGGTGAGCAGCAGGCTGAAGATTTCCTGCCTCGGGATGAAAACCAAAAACATTTCACAGAGCCACTGGGTCCAGTTTCAGTGCATTGGCCCCCTCAAACACCCCAAGGGAAAGCCCTTGGCCAGCCCAGCACCCCTGGGGATCCTCCAGAGGTTATGGCTGGGGCAGCACAGGGCTGGCTGTGTGTCCAGCTCTCACCAGGGACGTGTCCCAGGTGGTGACAGGGCTGCCGTGGCTGGCAGAGGAGGATGAGCAGTGAGTGCCACCAGGGGAGTGTGGCACGGCTGCCACACTCCTGCCCCGGCCTCTGCCACCCCCCAGTGCAGGACACAGCTCCAGGGCTGGGCCAGCAGCACCCAGGCAGCTCCTGGGACACCCAGGAGACCTGAGGAGATGATGGCTTTGTACTCATCTGTTCATTACTGAGTCTGGAGATGGAAAGGGGTTTTGCCAGCTTTGGTCTCTCCTGCAGCCCTTGAGACCATGAGGACCTGGGTAAAGATCCTCGAGTGAAATCCCACTTTGCTGCCAGCCCCAGTGCTGCCTGTGACCTGCAAATTAACAATCCCAATGCTAATTGTGACCTGTAAATTAACGACCCAAATGGTAACTGTGACCTGAAAATCCAGGCCAGCCTCTTCCTGAAGGAGAGCACTGTTCTCTCCACTTCTTTCTCTGACTGCACAGAAAAGACAGGGATGGAGAAGCAGGATTTGGAATAGGTATATTTAAAAAAAAAGAGGGGGCGATGGCAGAGAGACACAGGGACAAGGCACTTGCAGGGATGTGTTTTAAGATAAAGATAAAGCTCCTGGGGAGCCATCCTGTTTGCTCAGCACTCTCCAAATATTCTGAGACCCTTCCTGACCCTCATGGTACAGTCTAGACAGCTGAAGGGCAGTCCAGACTCCAGAACTTTATTCCTGCTGGAGATGATTTTTGAGGAGGTCCATAAGTCCTCACTTTCTCTTGTGCCTCCTCTCCAAGGACTCCTGGGACATGGACAGGTATTTCTGCCAGGCCAGTGGATTTTCCTGACAAGATGAAAAACCCCATGTTCTGGAGAATTGCCATATAAAAAGCAAATCAGAGCTCGCCAAAGTCAAAATAGTAGGTAATTTCCTCACTCCTGTTACAGCCTGATGGAACTGAGCAAATAAATAAATAAAAATCCATGAAAAAGTCAGTAAGACAAGGAAGAGAACCAAAGAGAAGAGGTTTGGTCCCACAAGGAAGATGTGCATTTCTGATGTTTGGCTCTGGCAATGAAAAGTGTGAGGCATGAAGTCCCTAAGTAAGAGAATTAACGTTCCAGCCACTGGGTCACAGAGACCTGCACAAGGATGAGGCTCTCTCCTCCTCAGGGGATGACATTGGAGTCACCCAGCTCTGCCCTAGGACACACCGGGAGCTGAGATCAGGGATTGAAGGGACAAGGACAAGGACAAGCAGCAGTGTCACAGGCATAAACAGCAGCAAGTGCCAGCAGATGATAAACACAGACTACAAAAAATACATTTATGAGCAGATAATGGTCAGCATAAAGGCTTTTGAAAAACGAAAGTGCTCCTAAAAGCAAAGACAATCGATACAAATCCAGAAGTATTAATGTGTGATTATATCAACATCTAGAGCAGCCTACAGATACGGAGTGTGATTCACCCCGTGTCCTCCACTTGTCCTGACTTGAGAAATATTTCCCTGTTCCCTATGACCTCATCGAATCAGAGATGCACTGCAGCAATGCCCGTGCTGCTCCCGGAGCTCCGGGAGCCTCGGGGCACGCAGGGATGCAGCTGGAAAGGGCTGTGGGGTCTAAAGGGTCCCTGGCACTCGGGGTCTTGTCCCTGCAGGTGTCTGAGAGCTCTCAGCAACCCTGGGGTAATGAGGATGCTGCTGCTCAGCCTTCACTGATGAGACACGAGCAACCATCATCCCCTGCAAACTTTCAAAGAAACAAAATGTGATACTTTTTTATCGAGGAATGTAGGTTTTATTAAATCGCAAAGCCAACCCCACGGGTTTCAGGTAGAAACGCACTAAAATTCCTAAGCACCGGTTTGTAAAACTCACTCCTTGAGCACGACATCGCTGGTGCTGTTTATTTCCAGCCGGGTTCTGCAGAGCAGAGAGCTGTCTGTATTTGTGTCTCTCAGCAGCCTCTGCCTCTCATCCCGCATCTCCCGGAGCGCAGGGACTCGCGGAGATGCGGGATTGCTGTGGGCAGCGCCGGGAGCCCGGCAGGGGGAGATCGCTGCATTGGAACGGGGCGAGCGGCGCACAGCGCCGACACGGACACACGGACAGACAGAGACACGGACAGACACACAGACTGACACACAGACAGACACACAGACTGACACACGGACTGACACACGGACACACACACGGACAGACACACGGACAGACACATGGACTGACACACAGACACACGGATACACACACGGATACACACACGGATAGACACACGGACAGACACACAGTCTGACACAGCCGGGCCCCAGCGCCCGCACACACATGGCCAGCAGGCTGTCAGCACCCAAAACCACCCCGGAGCCGCCCGTAGGGCTGGGGCCGGGATGCGGGTGATGCTCGGTGCCCGCTGCTCCTTGGCCCCGGCACAGCCCCGAGCCCCATCCCCATCCCCATCCCATCCCCATCATCCCCATCCCATCCCCATCTCATCCCCATCCCATCCCCATCATCCTCATCCCCATCCTCGCCCCCTCTCACCTGCTCCTCTCTGCGCTACCTCCCGTGCGCCCGGCCCGGCCCCCGGCCCCGCCGCTCCGCTGCCGGCTGCTCCATCCCGGGCGCCTCCTCCTCCTCCTCCTCCTTCCTCCAGCCGGCTCTCAGCGGCTGCCAAAGCATCGGGGGGCTGCCAGCCCAGCGGTGCCCGCGCACAGCATCCCCGCGGCGGCTGCGGGCCGGGCCGGGCCGAGCCCCGCGGCCGCCGCGCCCCCCGCCCGGGCTATTGCATCACCGCGGTCCCCCCGCTTCGGGAGGGGCCGGGCCAGGCCCAGCCGAGCCATTGGCGGCGGCGCTGGCGGGGGCGGGACGGCCGCGGTTCGCGGGGCTCGGCTCGGCTCGGCTCGGCTCGCCTGGGCTCGCTCAGCGCCGTGCGGCAGCAGCGGCGGCCGCGGCCCCCCCAGCTCCGCGCCGCTCCGCGCTGCCCCCCCTTCCCCTTCGCCCCCATGGCCACCAAAATCGACAAGGAGGCGTGCAGGGAGGCGTACAACCTCGTCAGGGACGATGCCACCGAGGTGAACTGGTAGGTGGCCCCGGGCATCGCTGCGCTGCGAGTCCCCGTCCCCTCTCCCCGCTCCCCAAAGGGCGACTTGGACAGACCTTGCCCCTTCTCCTCTCCCCTCCTTTCTAAAGAATGTTTTTTTTACAGCCTGTTCTTCCCCCTCTCCTCCTTTCCTTCCCTAAAGACTGTTCAATGTATTCCTCGCCTTCCCTTCCCCCATTCCAAAGGGTGAATTTAAATGTGTTATCCGCCTTTCCTTTCCCGGGAAGGTGACTTTAACTGCGGTATTCCCCTTGTCTTTTCCCTCCCCAAGGGTGACGTTTAAGTACAATGGCTCTACAATCGTCCCTGGAGACCAAGGGGTAGACTATGAAACCTTTAAAAGGAAGTGCACAGGTAAGCTCCTCTCCGCTGCTTCGGCCCCTTTCCGCCCTTCCAGCTGCTCGGGGCGAGGGGAAAGGATGGGAGGGAGCTGGGGGGAACTGGGGGAACTGGGGGAAACTGGGATTAACAGCGCTGCTGCTCCCCGTGCCCGCCCTGTCCTGCGGGATCGCGCTCCACCTCCACAACTCGAGTCCACAGTCCACGGGTCCTTTGTCTCACCCTTAGACTTGAGGTTCTTTCTCCCCTCTTTGCACAATCTCCCAGCGCTTCTGGTTATAAAGCAGATAAAACGCGTGATAAGCAACGGCCGCCGCGTTGGGCAATGCGATTTCAGAGCAAAACCGGCTTAGCCGTGGCTGGAAAGATGCGGTCATACTCAGACCGCTGAGAATGAAACACAAAATTCATCTGAAAATCACAGCAGCAAAGCAACTGCAGCTGGAGGGCTCGCTGGGGCTTTTTAGGTTTTTTAGGAATGTGAGCGGAGGGTGGGCACGGCACAGCGGGGCTCGAACAATACAGCCCGGCAGACAATCGCAGATGTGGCGTTGCACAACCACAACTGTTGCGGCTCCAGGTTCAAACGTGGCACTGAGCTGAGCTGCCGGGATCGTTCAGGGCACGAACAAAGCCTGGGGAAAAGGAAAATAAATTTGGGAGCGTTTAACTTCGCCTGACCGTGACTTTGGACGAGTTTCACAAAAGCGGGTTCTGATTTTTGTCTCGGTTTTTGTCCTATCTTGGCTGCTAGTTACCAGTGTCACCAAGCGAGGTGGGACACGGAGTATTTTTTAGTAATTTTGGATTATAACAAAGTCTGCTTCGCTCAGCCAGTTACTGTACATTCGAGTGCTGTGATCCACCTGTATTTCCAGAGTTCTGTGTTGAGCAGTCTGTGCCCACTGAAGGTGGGACAGCTCCTGGGGACACCTCAGGCTGTGGAAACAGCAGTGCCTGTCCCTGGGGCTGGGAGTCCCCGGGCTTGGATTTATTGAGTGGAAAGGGAGAACTCCCAGGAACGTAACTGAGGGCAGGACAGGTCTGATCAATCACACAAAAGAGCGTTTCAGTCCTTGGAAAGCAGCCATGGAATGAAGATGGTTCAGGCTCTGGCAGTGGGGTCTCACTGACATTCACACAGCCACTGGAACCTGCAGGGAAGATTCTCAGAGCTGAGACAGGTCCTGTTGTGGCCGGTGTCAGAAGAGATGAGCTCCTTCCCACTCAACTCACCTCAGTGGGCAACAGGAGGGAAAAGCAATTACCTGGAACCCAGGGAATCCCAGGGAGCCCCAGGGCTCAGCTTTGGCAGTTCATGGCAGTGGTTATTTGTTCCCCTGGGAGGTCAGTGACTTCAGGATCTGAGTGCCACATTCTCTGTCTGCTCTCCCAACATAACTGAGCACCTCCAGTGTCTCACCTGAGGCTTGCAGGAGAGCCTTCCCCATTTCTCTTCTCTCCTTACCTTTATGCAGTCCATGTATTTCTCTCTGAGCTGATTTTCAATGTTTTTTTCCTGATGGGAACCCCATCAGAACTTCTCTTCTCCATTCTGTGGCAAAGGGAATCCTTTTCTGGGGTGGCTGAGCAGGCAGAGGGGCTTTGGCAGAGCACAGGATGAGTTGGGCTGGGAAGGATGAGGATGACAAACAGTGCAGGCTCACACCGCACTCTGGAGTTCTTCACAGGGTTTATAAAAAGGGTGTTCAAACCAAGCTGGCCCCAAGCCAGGAAAAAAGGAAAATTTCTATATTTTACAAATAAGCTCAGTAAGGGAAGAGTTAAATACAGGACACTTGTTGGGTAGGCTGTGCCACCTTTAATGGGGAGCTAAATCCTTAGAGCTGCTCCATTGCTCCCTTTCCCTTTTCCTTCTTTCCCTGTCCCTTGGCACCTGCTGAGGTTCTCTGGCAGACCAGGGCCAAGAAGGTGTCCTCAAACCCACCTCTGGAGCACAGCTGCTGGAGGCTTAAAAAAAAAATGCAAATTGGGGTGCCTGGTCCTTGGCTGAGGGCAGAACAGGATCTTCCTCCACCCACAAATTTCGGTGCTGCAGTTGGGGAAGGAAGAGATACAAGTTTTGGAGCCTCCATCTGTGCAGGAACCCTTCACCTGGACTGCTAGACACAGTCAGGAACCAAACTCTGTGCCAGCAGGGAAGCTGGAGCTCTCCTTCCCATCTGGAAGGAAGTAGAAGTAGAGTTGGTTGGGATATTTCTACTGAAAGAAAGTCAGTAAAAAAAGAGTAGCAAGGGGTGGGGAAAGCTGTTAAATATTATTTCTTCTTGTTACAACTCTTTCCTCCTGATCTCTTCCATCTCCTTTTACATTTCACTGGAGGGGAGAAGAGCTGCTATCAATGCAAACAGCTTCAGGAAATGCAACTAAAAAATTAAAAAAACCCTTGGTATCAGAATAAACTTCCTTGGTTTGAATTTCTATTGTGTGACAAACACTGCCCTGACAGCCACAAAGTGCTGCACTGCCTCTGGTAGAAGCTGAACATCCCTTGTGGTAGAAGCTGGGCATCCCTTGGTGGCTGGAGGTGAGAGCAGGAGCTGGGATCGCAAATATCAGCATGCAAAGAGTCACTCAGAGCTGGCTCTGCTCCACTTTGTGCACCAGCCATCCCAGCGCCCTTCTGAGCTGCAAACATCCCTGTTCCCGCTTTCTGTAAGCTCCATTCTTATGGGAAGCACCCCGGGACACTTTGCTCCCCTGCCAGGCACTGGGCAGCAGCGCGGGCGGGGTCGCTGTGCCGATTCCAGCCAGGATTTTGTACCAGTTTGGGAGAGACCCTGTGGTGGCTGTCCTGCCTTGAGCAGTGACACAGCTCAGGGAGGAGCTCTTGGTCACAGGGCTGTGGTTTTGCTTTTTTCTCCTTCATCCTTAACCCTTTCCATGCCCATCACTGACTCTGCAAACCTCCCTGGGGACAAAGGGAAAGGAGAGAAACTGAAATTGCTTCTTTGAGAGGAAGTAGTTCAGGGAGGCCGTGTCAGGAAGCAGCTCTGCATCTCTCCAGCTGCTCTGGGGCTGCTGCAGGAGCACATCTGACAGGCTGAGCCATCCCTGAGCCAGGAGCTGCTGCTGTCCCTGCTGGGGCTCCACTCCTCCTCTGCTGCACTCTCAGTGCCACACCAGATCCTGGCCTGGGGGCTTTCCTTCCTTAGATCTTCACTAAGCTTTGTGTGGGATCAGAAGTGTTTAACATCACTAAACTATCACATTTTCCCCATCCCTGTTTGGGGACAGCAGTTGCCACTCTTGAAAGAAGGAAATGTAAAACAGAATTTCTTCAGTGCCCTTTTGTTCAGGATCCTGGGTGCTGCTGCAAACACAGCTGGACCTGGGCTGGTGTGTGTGACTCGCTGTGGTGCTGTCACTGTCACTGTGCTTGTCTGAGACCCTGCTGCAGAGCCAGGTGTTCATCTTCTCTGGCCTCCCCTCCAGCCCCATCCTTCTCCAGCTAGCCCCAAGTACAGCCAGGGGGGTTGGTTAAACCGCTGGCACATCCTTGTGTGGTCTGGAGGCTGCTGGGGGCTCTTCCTCTTGCAGTCCTGCTAATGTCCAGTGTCCTTCCTCATGGCCTGTGTCCCCTCTAATGCCCAGTGTCCCCTCTAATGGCTAGTGTCCTGTCTAATGGCCAGTGTCCCCTCTAATGCCCAGTGTCCCCTCTAATGGCTAGTGTCTCCCCTAATGGCCAGTGTCCCCTCTAATGGTCAGTGTCCCTCCTAATGGCCAGTGTCCTGTCTAATGTCCAGTGTCCCCCCTAATGGCCAATGTCCCTTCTAATGGTCAGTGTCCCTCTCTAATGGCCAGGGTTCTCTCTGATGGCCAGTGTCCTGCCTGTGCTGGCCCTTGTCTTTTTTTTTTTTTTTAAACATCCAACATTTTGACCAAAACAGCTTTATCAAAACCTAATGCAAATTTCTAGCAATTCTGACATATACAGCCACTAAAAACAACCATCCTACAGAATTTCCAACATGAACCCTGAGTTATTCCACAGCTTTTTCTCTTCAAAACACGGAGCCTGAAGACCAAACCTGAGGCCATTAAACACTCCGTGTTGACACTCCCTGTGTCTTCTGGCTGAGGATTGTTTTGGCTGCTCTTAACAGCACAGATTACCTCTGCAAGGACTGAATTCAAGGCTTCTGATCCATTTTACTCCCCAGTTGCAGCTCTTGCCTCTGCAGCTGGCCTGGCTCCAGAGGAAGCACTCATTTGGTGGTTAGGACTACATGCCATCAGTACACTTTGAATAAAAAAACAGCTGAGCTGGTGCATTTGAAGCCAGAAAGAGATAAGAGTTGAAGGTTGTTGTATGGAAGGATGTGACAGCTCTCAGGATTTTTTATTTTTTTGGGGATGTTTTTAATTTTAAAGTCTAACTGGGTGGTGATGCTGTTGCTGAGAAGAGTGGAATGAGTTACAACTGAAATGACATCCTGTGCAACTTTTGTGTGCCCCACTGCCTCAGTGTCTGTGCTGTGAAGCAGCACAGCATCACATTGGCTGTGTCTGTGGTTTAATTTCATTTTTTTTAGTGCGTAATTTGCCATTAAGCAATGGAGTGGCCAGAAAACTGTATTTTCCCTCCCTGCCCCCCCACCCCCAGCCATATGTGAACAGCTGTTCTCAATGCATCTCTGACAAAAGAAATAATGAGCCTTTTATTTGGAAAGGCCCAGTCCAGATAAATAATTGCAATGACAGCATGAAATGGGATGGTTATTCATGTGTCTGAAAAGATCAGCCCAAAACCACACTGGGCATTCAGCAGCAGGAAGAACAGAAAATCTTTGCTCTGACATAAATACCCTATAAAACCATTTGGGGTTGATATAAAATACGAGAAAATAGAAATAGAATTGGCTCCTAACAAAAATACAAGGTTTTTTTGGGCTGTTTAGATCAATTGTCCCAGAAAGCCTGGGCTGCACATTAAAACTGCAGGAGCTGGGAGCTGAGAGCTCCCCAAGGTTGTAGGAAAGATTTGTAAAAACACACGAGGACATATAATGAGATAGGTGCTTATCTGCATTTGGCTGCATCTTAAGTTGCTAAAATGGGCCTTGCAAATCAATCTCCCACTGCTTCTGTTTTTCCTCTTCGGTGTTCATCTCTCCTGCTTTCCCTTGCTGGCTGTTTAAAGGGAGACCCGGGGCCATGGGTGGCTGATGGAATTTGTCACCGTGCCCCTGTGCCCTCCCTGCTGTGGGGACGTGCTCTGGGCAGGATCACAGTGAAATTCTGGCTGCCAGGCTCAGCCTGGGGACAGGCTGTGGCTTTGGGGAATATCCTCACTCATTTTTGTGGGTGTGACTCGTCAGGTCGAGGCCCGTAGTGATGGCAACTCTTTGGGTTTGTGAGTTTTAATTCAAAATGTTATGGCTCTGCCTTTGCCATCCCAGGGAAAGAAGAGCTTTGTACATTTTGCCTGCCCTTTGTTTTGGGAGCTGGCCCTTCTGGCCAAGCAGCAGCACAATTCCTTCCTCCAGGGAAGAGCTGGGCTCCCTTCTGCTCTCATTCTGCTCTCAGCATCATCTGTGTCATAAATGCATGACGTGTTGTTGGCTCTTTGCAAGCATTGGGATAAATGCTATATGTATAATGTTAAAATAGCTAGGTTAATGTTAAAATTTCTAATATTTCTAATGTTAAAATTTCTATAGTCTTTGTTAATAGTAAAAGTTAAACTTAAGTTTTTTAAAAATACTGTGCTTAAACTACTCACTTAGCTAAAATAACAGCCCATAAACATGTAATAAAAACCCTACAGCTAATACAACAATTATCAACACTCACTAACAACAAAAAGCCAAAACCACCACCCAAATTTTAAAAAATTTAAAAAATATAATAAAACCACAAGCCAAAAAACACACATACTCTAAAAAAACAAACCCAAAAAGTAGGCATGCTAGAAAGTTCCCAAAACCAAATAACTATACATAAAAGTCTATAAATATGTAACAAATAAATAAATTATAAAACATATTTAAAAGAGTGTTCATGTGCTCTTGGCAGCCTGCCCAAGCACCCATCCATTTTAACCCTTTGCTTTATGTTTGTCTCCTACTGTCTTTTTATTAAACCTTTGAATTCTCCCAAAACCATGTTTTTCACAACCCAGGTCAGGAGAGAAATCTTGAATTGCAGCAGCAAGCCCCTGGTGGCCTCACTGGACCAGTGAGTCTGACCCCAGGGCCACCCCGAGTCACCTGGAGAGGGTTTGGTGGCCCAACAAAGCCCCGTGGTGGCCCTGGGGTCAGACAATCTGAGATGATTTAATGATTTAATGATTTAATGAACACGTTGGGTGCAGCAAGGCAGCCCTGCAGGAGATCTTGGGCTTAGTGCAGGGTTTAAGAGGAAAAAACAGAACAGGAAGAGATAGAGAACCTTTCTGTCTGCTCTTGTAGCCACGTGAGCACAGGGTGGCTGAAGAGGTGGAAAATGGACAAATTAATCTAAAATTAATCCAATTGAAGCAAACAAATTAAATCTTGGTGGAGCCTGCAGTAATTAATGTTGGACAGAAGACACGAGCAGGTCAGTCCATCAGCTGCCTGAGCTGGGTCCAGCAGGCAGGTGAGGCTAGGAGCAGTTTTTTCATCCTGGCACATCTGTGGCTTGGCCATTCAGAGCCCTCAGCCCCGGAAAGGTGACAGTTTGACAATTAATTTCTTTCCTGCAGCTATTATCTTTTCCTGATGACTCACTGCATTTTCATCTCATGGAGATTTTTTCACTACAGCTGAAGCAAAGCACTTGAGTGGATGTAGAGAAAGGGAAGGGTAGCATGAAGGAAATCTCTGTTTGGCATCAAGCTTTGTTGACAGCCAAGGGCAGCTTGATCAGAATATCTGGGAAATCCTGCCTTAGTGGTAAATAAAGAGTTTGGAGAGAAACACCAAGTGATGCATGCATTGTGCTGCTCATTGTCTGTGCAGCCATTGTGAAAGGAGTGCGGTATTAATTGAATTAAATTGTTAATTCCTGCTGTTGGGATCTTGTGTGATCCCAAATAAAGCTGCTATTCCCATTCTCCCCACGTCAGTTATGTGCTTCTGTCTGCCCTGAAATTCAGGTTTCAGTGGCTGGGGAGGGGGGTGCACAGGATTTCCTTTTTCAGGGGAAATCTGGGCTGTCTCTCTCTGATTTGTTCTGCTCCCCTCACTCCCAGCAAATTCCTAAAACCACCAGGAGTGGTTTTGTGTGAGAAGGGGGTGGTGGATGTTAATGCCCTGAGATTTCTCTGGGAATTGGCACTGATGGCATTGATGACTTCCAGCACGGGGACTTGATCTGGCAGGGTGGAACTGATTAACTGTGAAAGAGGAAATCTGTGACCAGGAAAGAACTTGGATTTTGATCCCCTTATCACTCCCAACACGCTTCAGAATAATTGTGAAACTCAGCCACTTCTGCTCAGGGATTTTGACCTGCAGTTGGAGAGGCTTATACCAGGCTGAGCTAGAGCTAAAAACCTCTCCATCCGTCCCTGATGCCCTTTTAGGAACAGAGACATGTTAATTGCTCAGGGCTCCAATTCTCATTCCCTTTTGGCTTTGTGTGCAGTGCAATTCACACAGGCCAGTTAAGGCATCACATTCGTGCTGAATATTCTGGGCTGGAAGCTGTGGCAGCTGGAGAGGCTGCTCTGCCTCCAGTAAGGATTTTAAACTCCATGAGGAGACAGGAGGAGACAGGACCCAGCTGGGGTGTGACCCCTTCAAGCCCCCACAAGTGCAGCAGCCCCAGGAAAATCTGCCCAAGGTGACTCAGAGCCAACCTCAGGTGCTCATTAAACTTCCTGGGACTGAACATGGTGAAGTAAGAGCTGTTCATGCTCAGGTGATCTCATGGATAAAAGCTGGAATTGCTGGATTTGGCTCTCTTTAGTGCCACAGAGCTGCTTTCAACCAGGCTGGGCAAGCACTGAAAGTTCTGCTGAGAAGCAAATCCTGCTGCTGCCAGTGAGCTGTGGGTTCATGGACAATGAGAGTTATTCTGACAGATAAATTCACAGAATCCCTGGATACTTTGTGCTGGAAGGGGCCTGAAAGATCATCTCATTCCAGTCCCACCATAAACAGGGACAATTTCACTATGCCAGGGTGCTCCAAGCCCCATCCAACCTGGCCTGGGACTCTTCCAGGCATGGGGCATCCCTGCAACCTCCTCTCTGTGCACTCTTTTTTCACACTCATTATCTTTTCCCATTCTCTTTATCCTAAAGGGGCACATTGCAGTGTTCAGGCTCTGACCAGCCTTTGTTAAAGGGGCAGGGATGAAAATCCCACAGGCTCAGGGTGGGGAGCGAGGGCAGTGACACCAGGGCGGTGCAGGAGGTGCCAGCACTCCATGACATCCCAGGGACTTCCAGGACTGCTCCAGAGGAGCACAGCACAGTTCTGGGCAGAGCATGGCCTGCTGTGCTGTCAGAGCTGGGGCAGCTCCTGGATCTGTGCATTGTAACATCAGGGGATTTGCTTCTCTCTTCCCCTTGGGTATTTCCTGTCTGTCATTTATGGTTCTGATCAATCTGGGGAAGAGGATTTGCTCTCAGAACCAGGAGTCTCCACGTGTGTTTCTTACACTCAGGAGAACTGAGGGAGAAGTTTTGTTTGCCTGCATTGTTGATACACAATTCTTTCCTTCCAAAGACCCATCTGGATTTTTCCTCTGAATAAGATCTTTCTCTTTGTTTCTATTTTGAGATCTTCAGAGGAGTTTGTTTTGAACACTGTACTGGCTCACACACCCCCCTGCATCCATTTTCCAGTTTGCCCAGTGTTACTCAGTCAGTGACCAAAGAATAAAAAAGAACAGAGAGAAAAAAAAAGGGAGAGCAGAGAAGGATTTTTTTTTCCAGACTTTAAAAACTCTTCTTTTATCAAGGGGAATTTGGCAAATGAAGTGTTAAAGAAGCTCTGAGCTATGTCAGCTTGCAGAGAATATCCCAATTTTAATTTTTTAATGTTGATTTCTAGTTAATTTTCCGGGAGTGAACAATTCAGAGCTGCTTCTCCCCTGTCCCCAGAGCTCTTGGGGCTCTCCTGGCCCATGGAGCGTGCTGGGGATCTTGGCACTCATTGCTACACCTGGAGCCTACATTTTCACCTGGCAATTAGTCAGCCCAGCAAATCCCTGTAAGGCATGTTGAACTGGTCACAAGAAGTGTGCCAGGATTACCAGGAGCCCTCTCCAGCAGCAGCTTTGTTCTGGTTTGAGTCACCTCCTCCAAAAGGCCTCGAGTGACCTCTGAGAGATGAGGAAACCACGATGAGGAATATTCCACAATTGCACAAGTGCCCATCTGCTTTCTGCTCTCTGCCACTGCTGTGCAAGGCTCCAGCACCCCTGGGAGCCTGGGGGTGCAGGGGGATGCTGCTCCTGATCAGGAAGGTTTCCAACAGCCTGGCTCCCTGAGTCACCAGGGGATGGATGGAGGAAGGAGCTCTTTGAGATAAGAGCCTACAAGCTTGTCACACATATGGCCAAGGGTAAATTAGTCTGGTGTGGTGCAGCACAAAGCAGCTGTGAAACAAAGATCAGCACAGCTCGAAAATCCAGGACTTTTCCCTCCAGAGCTTCTGAAAAGTAGAAAGACACACCTGGGCAAGTAATTGCAGGTTTTTCTTTTCTTTTCTTTTCTTCCTCCTTCTCCCCTCCTTGTAAACTCATGCTGCAAGTGAGTCAGAAATGGATGGAAGGAGGAGGAAAGATCAGATTTGCACAATGGCCAGTTTCTGGAAATGTTATAAAATGTGCCCCTAATCCTGCTATTCTGTGAGAAAGAGACACCAAGATATCACTTTCTTCCTTTTTTCACCAGACCTGCAGGTGAATCATTAGGCTGAATGTGTAACTGGGGTTAGCTCCGTGCTCCTGACCTGCCTGCTGTCTCTATTTTAACCATTTCCACTGTGATGTGGGGATGTCCAGTTCCCTCCCAGAAACTCAGAGAACCCAGAAGAGGCAGAGCTGACATGAGCCAAGCACACCTTGTAAGCACAGGACACATGAGCAGAGCCCCTGTACTGCCCCTGATTCCCAAATGGGATCAATGCCTTGCCTTGGTGTTTGAGAGCAACAGACTCACCCGGAAAAGGGGAAGGCAGGGATGTGTAAGAGCTGGACAGAGAGATGGAGAATTCTGACAGCTCTCAAGATGCTGTTTATTGCACAGATGAGGTTTACAATGGCTGTGGGTCGTGGGTGAGCCCAGAGCTGATGGCTGTAGGCAAGCCCTGAGTCCTGAAGCTCTGTTCCATTCATGTTACACAGCATAATATAAATATAAATATAAATATAAATATAAATATAAATATAAATATAAATAATATTATATAATATAATGTAATATAATATAATACAATACAAGCTCTGTGTCCTGAAGCTCTGTTCCATTCATGTTACAAAGAATTCTATTTCTTTCTTTGCTGTGCATCTTATTACATAATAACCAATCAACACCTTTACTATTGCCTATATCCTATCCTATCTACTGACATTACCATATTCATGTTACTATTTTCCAATCTCTAAAGGTCAGTGTGTTACAGTTTCAGCTGGAAGTTGTTTTTTAGGTTTTTTTCAGTGGAAAATTCTGAGATCTTTCCTCTACTTGTGACACTGGTTTTCTTGTGAAAATCTTTTTCCTTGGTAAAAGCATCTTTTGTTTGAGGTGGATTTATCCTTTGCTCAGAGTTATAAAAGCCCCTTCTAATTAATTTTATCCTTTGGCTTCTTAGTTACCCAGTAACACTGGCTCAGCAATTCTTTTCTTCTATATCAAAACTTGCTAATATTTCTATTCCTTCTTCAGATTCTACATTCAAAGATCTTTCTGCTATACACACATATCTGCGAGACCTTCCTGTCCAATCCTGGTCCTTCCCAACAGATGTCCCCTTTAATCCCTCTGTCCCTTTTCCCCCTGCAGACGATGTGCGATTGTTCGGCTTTGTCCGATTCACCACCGGCGATGCCATGAGCAAGAGAGTCAAGTTTGCCCTCATCACCTGGATTGGAGAGGATGTCAGTGGCCTGCAGAGAGCCAAAACTGGGACTGACAAGACTCTGGTCAAGGAAGTAGTACAGGTAACCTCTTCCTTATGCTCCTAACCACCAGCTCCATAGCTGTTTTCTGTACAAACACCAGCAGGGACAGAGAGGGGAGGATTGGCTCATCCTCCAACTTAGAGTTAATCCTTTAAAGAGAAGACAGTTTCCTACTGCCTGTCTTCCTCCTAGGAAGGCTTAACATCTGCCCTTTGAGCACCCAGGCATAAGGAAGCACCTTTAGAGCTTAAGGCTGACATAGCTACTTCATTTATTTATGCACTCCCTTCCCTGTCACCACCATGTCTCCCAAACCCTTCCTTGATATGGAAATCATTCAGTATTGAATGGTCACCAGCACTATGAAGTTCAGCAGGTAAAATTACACAGGAAAACCCACACCTTTGTTTAAACTTCCCCGGAGGCCTTTTGTCTTTGCACAGTGAGCTTGTGAAGCTAATCACCCAAAGTCTGAAGTCCCCATTGTACCAATTAACAAACTCTTAATAGCTAACTAGATGTGAGCAGGCTTTGTTTGGCCTTGGGCGTAGCAGGGGAAAGAGAAATGGGCTCAGTCCACGGAAGAACAAACAAGAGCCAGGAGAGAAGTGACTGGGAGGCTGCTCAGAGCCACAGCTGAAACCTGGCTGTGATGAAGAGGATGCTGATGTTTGGAATGTTTCTTCTGGAGAAGTATTTAAAGCAGGATTAGCTCTTCCAATGAAACACAGAACCAGCTCTGCCAGAGCCTGAGAAATGGTTTTGTTCATGCTCTTGGAGAATGGGCTGGTGGTTAAATTAATGTCCCTCAATAACTGAGCTCTTGCCTGTGTAAAGGAATCTCCCAGCAGGACACTGTGAAGGGTGAGAACAGAGCCCCCTCAACTCTTTGGTAGCTTATATGATACAGAAGATTACTTTAGATAAGAATGAAGAAGATAATACATTCCAGATAAACTCTGGCTTCACAATGACAACAATTCAGAGGGGTCTGTTCTCCAAAGAAACTTCCAGAATGACACCTGAGAGATAGGAAAGCAAGTTTGTACCCATGGGAAGCAGCTGAAACTGTGTAATTGTAGCTGAAGATGAAATTATAGAGTACTAATGAATGACTCTTACATGAGTCACTAAGCCCAAGATTTTCTTAAAAATCTGTTTAGACAATGTGTTCCTGTTGAGTTGAATAGCATTCCTGAGCACTGTGCTCAGATCTGTCCCTAGGTCTGTTACATATAATTTGCAATTTCACTTGTTTCATCTTTGATTAGTAGCCTGTACAAGTTAATAATCTGGTGGAGCATTAACCATTCTTGGCTGTTACTTGAAAGCTTTCATATTCCAATTAGTCTGTACTAAAATACAAAAACAATACAACTGGTACTTGATACACTTTTACTGAGCAACCTTGTCTATAAGCCTCTAAAGCATTTCCCAATGTCATAGCAATGGTGATCTCCTGTCCAGAAGAAATTATCTTGACAAGTATTTTGAATAGTTCTTAATATGCAACTGAATCCCTCTGAGTGGAGTGAGATAAAAGCAGAGCTATTTTCTTCTTTTTAAGCCTGTGACCTTGCAGATAATCTGTCAAAATAAACAAGGACAAGAAAGTCCTGCTGAAATTTAACAGAGGGAATTTATTCTACAGCTATTTCACTCTTGGTAGCTGCCTTGACCTTCAGGTACATTCTCAGTCTTGTGTTTTTCACAGAGGTTATTTGAGATGTGAGTTATACATAGAAAACACTTGGTTTTCTTTTTCTGTAATGATAAACTACAAATCTGAGTCAGTGTTGGTTCATCATTTGGAATCCCACCCTGAGGTGGAATTTTTTTGGTCTGCAAACCCTGAACAGAATGTAGGTGCAGCTGGGCTCTGTGCAGGGAAAGGTTGCACATGGAGGTTTTTTTGTACAAGTTTGATCTATACAAGGAGTAGCTGGGATTCCAGAAGAGCAACTCTTCAGTGTGAGAAGCCCTCAGTAAAACATGAAGGGCTCTCACAGTCTTGTCCTGATTTGGAGGACAGGTGTCTGCTAAGAAAGGCAGAAGCCTCTCTTTGAAATGGAGAATGGAAACCTCTCTCCCTCCAAATTACTATAATTTTGAAATCAAGGGGCTCTCAGGCAAAGATATG
>VRYO01000704.1:3254998-3290306 GCA_009812075.1 Sialia sialis
TATTTGCCAAAGCAACTGTGGCTCTTTATTTCAGACCAGAGAGGAGACTCCTGCTTTACATCCTGTGCTGTGCTGGTGAGCTGGGGCTGAGCTCTGCTCAGAACAAACACCAACAAATGCTGCTGGTCCTGAGACATAAAGTGAAAACCAGTCAGCTCAGGCACCTCCTGCCAGCACAACCAGGCCTGGATAAAGAGGATCCCACACAGGGATTGTGAATGGCTCCCAGAAGCCATAGGAGAACACAAGGGACATGAGCTGGAGAGGAGCAGGTTCTGGGCTGTGAACACAGGGATGAACTATGACAGAGCAGAGAGGGGAGCTGGGCTGCCCTGGGTTTTGTGTTCCTCCCTTGGAAGGGGGAGCAGGTGCTGTGAAATCTGTGGGGGGTGGCTTGGGAAGCAGTACTGGTGCTGAGTGCAGGAGGTTGCCAGAAAACCTCTCAGGAAGAAAGGACAATTGATTTTCAGCTGTAATAACTGTAAAATGACAGGGCTGGATCTCATCTGCTACAAATAGCTGTAGTTCTTCTGATCTATGCTAGATGAGAGCCAGGTCTTCTGGCCCTACTTGGATCTATGCTTATTACCTCTTTAATGTTGTTGGAAAATGGCTTTTGAGTTTATTGTATTTCTTTTGGATTGTAGAAAAATCCACTTAAAGAACTATCAGGACCTTTTTTTTTTTTTTTTTTTTTTTTTTCCCCACAGCCATTTATTTTTCCATCCTTTCCTCCTTAACTCAGCTGGAAATTTTAGCTCAAGCCTGCAGCCTGGTCCAAGCAGCTCAGCTTAGACGTAAGGCCAGGATGGGGAACAAGTGTTTATCTGTATCTTCTGAAGGGTCTGGCTAAGTCCTGCTGTGTGAGACTGCTGTGCAAATGGAGACAGTGAGCAGGAGGATGCACAATTCCATTTTTATCCACTGGGCTTCTCTCCATGCCAAGGACAGATTTAATGGGGCAAGAAGTGGCACAAAATTTCCCATTGCAGGCGGTTCCTTAAGATTTTTGTGAGATCATTTCTAAGTCTAAACCTGCCCCTAGAACAATGTAAACAACTGGGAACTTTATGGAACAGTGACTTCTGCAAGGCTGCATCAGTTTGGCAGCAGCAGCAGCCAAGTGTCACCTTGTGCAGGGTGACCTGGAGACATGTCCAGGGAGCCACCCCACAGCACTGCTGTCCCCACAGCTGCACTTTGGCCACCAGACCCACAGCAAGGATGGGCACAAGGCTTGTGCTGAAATGGGGTGGTTCTGATGTAAAACCAAAGAAATGGAAACGGGACTTGTTCCTTCCTCTCTGTGAACTCCTGTCCCTTCATGACTGCATTTCCTTCCAGGAGATTTTAACTCTTCCTTAGGCAGAACTGGGGGTTTTTCCTGACAGGATTGAATTCTCTTCCAGCAAAGGGACTGCCCAGTCTTTGCCAGTTGTCTGCTTTTCCATGGATTTTGACTCTTCTCTGTTTTCATCAGCACTCCTTCCCCCACAAAGTCATGTGCTCTGTTATTTCCCTAATTCATGTTCAGGGTAAAACAGCTCTGTTTCTGTGAGCAAATATTCTAGGCATTTTATTCATCATTATTGTTGGTGAGGAATTCATCTGGCTTTGGTGATGTCAACAGCTCTGCTGAGTCCCTGCATTGCAGCTCAAGCCCAGATCTTTGTTTTGCTCACCTTTCCCTTTTCCTCTGGATTCCTCACTGCACTGATGGTGTCCCACGAGGGAGCACCCACTGATGGGGTCCCTGTCCCCGATTTTGGGATCACACAGAATTCCCTGTATGTGCTTTGGTTTTCTTGTATCAGTACAGAGTCTTGATCAGGAAATTAAATAGCTAAATTAAACCAGAAGGTTTAATAGAGGCAGTCAGGAAATCAAACTCACAGGGAACAGCTATGTCACAGAGCTTTGAGAGTTACTCATGAGGGTGAGTGAAATCCTGCTGGGAAGACAAACTGAATTCTGCTTTTTGACTGTTTTTCCTACTCTGGTTTACTGTAATGACCATACCAAATGGATATGGATTTACAAGAACTCCCAGTCTAGAGAATCAGCAGCTTCTCATCCCCCTGTGTCTGACACACAGACTTGTGACTCTTCAGTGGGATGAAGCACAGGCTGGGAGAATTTGCAGAGCAGCTGAAATGCAGCTCCCAGTGCTGAGACAAGTGCTTGCCAGAGGTTTGGACTGGCTTCTCTCAGTGTCTGGAACTGGTCCATGTAAAATTGGCTGGGAGCAGATTTGAAGAGAGGGTTTTTGCTGAGCTTGGAGTCTGACAGCTGAGTGCAGGAGCAGGTTTGCTGGAGGCCTGGGACTCAGACCATGCTGGAAAAGAAACCTGGGAGATGTCATTTCTGTTCTGAATCTGCACTGAGCATGAGATGACCAGTGGATGGGAGTGCTGACATTAAGCACAGTAAAACTGAGGATTTTGAACATCAGCAGAAGCTGCTCCAAGCTCCAGTAAAAATAAAATAAATAAGAAATGGCAAGAGGCTGCTCAGCTACCTGGCACCATCTGTAGCTGCTGAGTGTCTGTAGACTACACCAGGATTTCACTCCTGGCTTCAGCCTTCCCAAGCTGGGATTTATAAGGGCCTCTGCAGACCTAGCTTGGTACAATATCTGCACCACACAGATTTTCCCTTGGGCAATTTAGGGAAATTTTATGGCCCATGTGCTAAATATTCAGGGCTTGGAAGAGGAAGAAAATCTACTCCACCCTTTTTTTTGCCCCCTCTAAGTTGGCTGGAAGAGGAGGATTGAACTTTTTGCACAAATTTCCCTTCCCAGGGAGGGATGCAAGCTTCTCCTTTGCTCCTGCATGGTTGGAGCACTTTCAGTCTGTACCTGCTGTGGAGGTACAGGGGATGGGATTCCAAAATTGTGAGCCTGTGCTGCTCAGGCACAGAGAGAGGTGCCAGAGAGGTGAGCCTCAGCATTTCTGTGTCCTGTTCACCGATGTGAGAAGCAAAGCAAAGACACTGTGGTCACTGCTGTGTTGTGAGAGTGAGGAAGATAAATGGCATCATTGTTTTTGTTATTTGGAGGATGCTGGGGACTGGGGTGAAGACAAAGGCTGGAATTCACTGGCTGGGCTTGCTGTGGTTGTAGAAAGCCTGGAGTTGGGGGGAGGAGAAGGGAAAAGGAAGTGGAGGATGTAAGATGAAGACATGTCAGCAAATCAAGGGCCCAAATATCAGAGTTATGCACTGTGCCTCAGTATCTGCACCCTGAACAAAAGCTCAGCCCCAGAGAGCTCAGTAAATTCAGAGCAATGAGGGAAGCTGTGGCTGGAAAAGGTCAAGCAGGATGTTAAAATCAGAAATCCCAGGCACCCAACTCACCAAAAGCATCCTCCCTCCTTGGGGCCAGACTTGAGGAGACACCGTGGTGGGCAAGAGCTAGTGTGAGGAGCCGAGGAGGACCCTGAGAGAATGCAATAAAGCAGAGTTATTAATAGCAGTGACCTAGATCGCACTCTGAGGGTACAAATCTGGCACAAGAGGTGGCCCAGTCAGCTAAGAGGATATTGAGGAGTGGCTGGGAGCAGAACCCATCTGGCCACTGCTGTGGGTTCATTCCCTGCAAGGTGGTGCTGATGTGAAACCATGGCTCAACCCCAGCACTCATCTGGAGAAGTGTCTAGTTGAGAAAGCACCTGAGCTATTATATTTACTTTGTGGCACATGTAATTAATTCTCCTCTGTTGGGGCATGAGTGCACTTGCAGTTTTAATTTCACAATCAGCTGAATTCTGCAGAGTGGGCATTGAAGAAAACCCTCCCTACATTTATAAAATACATTTTTCATGGAATCCCTCTCAGAAATGGTTTTATGGACCTGCCTCAGTTCTCACTAAAGCAAGGCAAAGACTTGCCCTGAAATCAGACAGTCCTGGATTATCTGCTTCCCAAGGTGAGGAAAATTTGTTAAAGCTGGTACCATAGAAAAGGAATTGAAAAGGCTCACCTCAAAACTCACACAGGGAGCATCAAAATCCAGGGGCTGGTCTTAGCAAGAGCTGAGCTTTGCAGAGATCTCACCCCAGAGACCTGGAAGTAGGACACTCATGAGCATGACTAAATCGGAGGGTTTGGGCAGCTTGCCTCTTTATTCCCATCTCAAAAAGAAAATAAAAATAAAAAGGGTTTGTTTTTCTGTGAAAAGCAATGTCTTTCCCATTTTCCCTGGACTCTGCCAAGCTGTGGATGAGTGCCTGTGCTGCCCACATGGCAGTGCAGCAGGGCTGTAATTCCTGAGGACTTTGTGCAGCTGCCAGCAGGCAGAGCAGAGCAGAGCAGACAAGGCTCCTGAGCTGCTCCAGGATTTCCTACAGTGTGAAACAGGATCAGCCACAGCCCAGGGGGGCCAGAGGGGGAGGAGGGAGCTGTTTTCCTCTCCCTTCCACTTCTCCCACTGCATGAAAGAGGTGCTGAGGCTCTTTAAGCTGCATCCTCCTCCACCCCCTCCTCTGCCCCACTCTGATCCCAAACTGAGACCCTTGAGATGTTCCAAACAAAGAGCTCTCCCATGGCCTGGAGTCTGAAAGCAATTAGAGCCCCCCTGCCCGTTGTGCCAGGGATACCACAGCAGATTCCAAAGCTTTGCCTCCTTCTCCCATCCCCTTCAGGGAAATCACTGCCCAGGGATTCGGGCAGTGCAGATTTCCTGAGATGTCACAGCGAAGCTGCTGGCATTTTAATTCATGTTTTTGGTGGAGTGCAATGGATGCTTGTGCTTGTCATGCTGGCTGAAGCTCTGTGGGGTGGGGGAAGGGAGATCATGCAGTGCTCTCAGTTGTGGTTAGGAAGGGGAGGAAAATGCAAAAGCAAGCAGCAGAGAGCCTGTGTGCTGAAATGGCTGTGCACACACATGGGCAAGGACAGCCTGACAGGGAAAAACCCCTGAGGTGCCACTGCTCTGCCAAGAGCCCTAAAGGCACCCTGGTTTTGTGTTCACAGCCTCACACCCCAGCACACTGCCTGGGGCCTGCCCAGCTCCCAGGAGCTGCAGAGAGCTCTCAAGCAGGGGAAAAGCTGCCCTGCAGACACAAGGGCATTCATCCAGCCTGTCCTCAGAGGGCACAGAGCCTGGGAGCAGAGCAGCTCCCTGGCTGGGACAGTGCCCTGGCTTTGCCATGCTGCGTGCTGGAGATGAGGGGAGGGGGCATCAAATGATGGAGATGAGGAGAGGAAGCAACAAATGATGGACACAAGGGGAGGAGGCACCAAATGATGGAGATGAGATGAGATGAGATGAGATGAGATGAGATGAGATGAGATGAGATGACACCAAATGATGGAGATGAAGGGAGGAGGCAACAAATGATGAAGGGAGGAGGCAACAAATGATGGAGATGAGGGGAAGAGACACCAAATGGTGGAGATGAGGGGAGGAGGCACCAACTGATGTAGATGAGGTGAGGGGACACCAAATGATGGATTTGAGAGGAGGAGGCACCAAATCATGTAGATGAGGAGAGGAGGACCAAATCCACTGCAGGAGCTGAGTTTGCTCAGGCGCCACCCCTGTGCTGCTGTCACTGATGGCAGGTGTGACACTGCATTGTGCTCTGGGGTGGTGCAGTTCTTTTTTAGGAGAAGTGGCATCAGAAGTGCACAGAGAAGATTAATGACTTGCCCAAGTTATGCTGAGTGGCAGTGGCACTCAGGAGGTGAATAATTTTGAGGGTTTTGTTCACATGGTGCTTAGAGAACCTGGCCTAGCCTGGCCTGGAATCTCCAGGAAGAGGTGCTGCACCCCTGGGTTGGAAATGGATACACAACATTTTTCCAGGCTAAGTGTTGGGTTTTGCCTTCACTTCTGTCTCATCCACAGCTTTCTGTTTATCAGCTCAGACACCCAGGGCAGCTGGATAACCCATCTTCATTCAGCTCCTTAGAAAATATCTCCTTTTTTAACAGGCTTTTTCGTTATCTCTTGCAGAACTTTGCCAAAGAATTTGTCATCAGTGACCACAAAGAGCTGGATGAGGATTACATCAAGAACGAGCTGAAGAAAGCAGGGGGGGCTAATTATGATGCACAGACTGAGTAAAGGCAGGAACCTCCTGGCACCACCACCTGGATCTCAAAGGGAGGGCAAAGGCACAACAAACTAACACACCTGAGAGATGAGGCAACTGAACTCCCCAGCTTGCTGTGGCTGCACCTAAGAACTCCCTTTTTTGCATACAGTGGACTTTTATTTTCCATTCTCTCTCATGAAACATTCCTCTCTGGGGCTCTGTTTTTCTTTTTTCCCCCCTTTTTTTACTCATAACTCCGTGTTCTCGCACCTGTGGAATTTAGGTTTGGCTCTGCTTTGGTCCTTTTCAGCCCTGTGTTTGTAGAGGCTTGCCACTGTGTCCTTCTTCATGTCTGTGTGTTTTATTTGGGCTCAACCTGGTCTCTGAGGGAAGAAAGTTTTGGGGGAGTTCTGAACATCCATTACTTTAATTTTTGAAAAATTTGTTCTGTCGGATATTCTTGGGAATAACATTATTTGCTATTCTAGGCTCAGATCAGCTTGGGATGACTTCCCTCAAACTTTGATTAAATCATCTAAGCAGAAAATGTCCAGCTGAGATGTTATCTAACAGCTTAAACAACCAAGCCAACAAACAAACAAAAAAAATAATTCTTTGACTCCTGATAAATGGGAATAAATTTGCCTTAAACATTGCTTGACAGTTGCTATGCTCTGTGCTGCATCTCTGTCCCTCCCTCTTGCAGATAAGATCCACCACAACCCTCAAGTGGGTTTGGTTGTTTTTTTGGAGGTATCACAGCACAGTAAACTGAGGGGCTTAGAAATGTCTGGACACTTGGTGACTATTTTGTGTACGTTGGTCTCTGGGTTTGTATCTGACTTTCCTACTGCTGGGGCTCAGGAGGTGAAACTGAAATGCATAGATTTCCTTTTTCAATGATGTCTGAAAAAAAAAAATAGCAGCTGCTGAACGCTCCCCTGCCCGTGTCCCCCTGGTTATTTTGCAGTTTAACACAAACATCTTCAGCTCTCTGGGGCCTTTGGCAGTGAACATCCTCTAGCTGGGACCAAGGGAAGGAGCAGGGCAGCTCCATCCCAGCTGGGCTTAAATACAGAGAGAATCTGGGCTCAGTTTGGTACCAAACTGTGTTTTTGTGGGGGCTTCTTTGTATGGCTTTTGTTTTTTCATCAAAGGTGACTGTCCCCAGAATTCCATGTTGGGAGAGACTCTGGGGCTTGGGAGTCAGCGCTATAAATCCATTACAGAAATAAATGTTTTTCAAGAACAGTTCTCAGCTCCTCTGTTTTCTTTTACCTTCCCTGCAACAAGCCCATATTTAGGAGGTTTCTTAATCCTTGTTATAAAGCTCTGAGCTCCTGCAATCTTGGGGCTATTAGGAGAATTGAACACTGGCTTAGACGTAAAATGATCTCAGTGCCTGCAGCCTTTGCTCATCCCTGCTCTGAGAGGCAGAGGTGACCACAGAGCACCTGACACACTTTTTGTTCAGCAGCTCTGCATCTCCATTTCCAGCGCCAAAATACCAAGTGGGAATTGTAATTAGGTCAGAGAGAATTTCACAGCCACGGAAAATAAATGTAGAGAGGTCAGGAACAGATTTTTGGGAACAAGAACAACACTTTCAGACAAGTTTTGCAGCTTCCTGCACAGGGTTACGTGGGGCATTAATTCTGGACTGGACTTCCCAAACCTTGGCCTGAAAGAAGGGAAATGTTTTTTTTTTTACAGGACTGGCAGCAGGAACAGGCATAGCTAATGGGAAGGAGCTTTGCAGAGAGCTTGCGATGCTCTGAGGCTTTGCCTTGCTGGTTCAGTGACCACGATAAACTTTAATTTGACACCCTGTGGCACAAATCTCAGCCTGGTTTTGAAGCCTGGCAGCACCATCACAAGAAATTCATCAGCACCAGCTGTTCTGGGGGCTCCAAAAGAGCTCAGCAGAGGCAAATCAGCTTTCTCAGCCTTCAAATGCACCTCAGCAAATGGAGTACTTGTGTTCCCTTTGTCAAGATGGGTCCAAGGATGGGGGAAGTGGAGGCATCACTCTGGCTCTGCTTGCTTTGCTAGCCTTAATCCAGCTGTTAGAACATGAAAAATCCCACTTTCCCTCTCTGAATAACCTCTGTGGTTATGGACTGGCACATGGGCTCTCATGCTGACCACAGGAGTTTGCAGGCACCAGTGCAGCATTGCATGAGTGGCACATGAGAAAAAGGAGGGGGAATTACTGATTTGTGAGATGAGGATAAACACTTGTGGGAAAAAAAAAAAAAAAAGTAGCTTAATGAGTGAGAGTAATAACAGAGAATTGGTGGGGTTGGGTTTTTCCCATCCTCAGTTCCATCTTTTAGGGCAGGCTATGTGGGGTTGCCACCCTGCTGATGTTCTGAAGAACTTTGTGTGGAAAAGCTGGGGTGAGATGCAGGGGAGCAATGCTGCTGCTCTGCCTCTGGCCTCACTGGTGCTGAAAACCCAAAACCCACCAGGCAGCTCCTGTTTGTACAATCCTGTCCGTCTGGCAGCCAAGTTAACCAAGTCCCTGCTCATCAAAGCCTCAGTCAAACAGGAGATTACCTTGGTCACAAAGAATGTCCTGGAAACACACCCAGCCCAAGGTGATGAGTACACACTCCAGGAGGATGCCTGGGAGTGTTTGGGGCAAAATCCGTTTCCAGAATTTCAGTAATTTCATGATTTTAAGGCACACTGGACATAAGGCGCATTTTTTTTTTGCAGTGAGGATCTGCACACAACAAAGTAACGAATTAGTAACGGAATGGTGCGATCGCAGGGTTTACTGGCAGCTGCTCAATTTGTAAACATTTTTTACAGATCGGCGCAGCCTTTAAACGCAGCCGCCCTCCCCGTGCCGTGGGCCCCGGTACTCCCGCCTGGCCCTGGCTGGTGCGGCTCTTGCGGCTCAGCTCACAGCTCACATTTCTGGGTTGGCAAATTTCCAAACTTTGTCCATATATAAGGCACACTGAATTATAAGGCGCACTTCCGGGTTTCGATCAAAATTTTAGTCCAAAGGGTGCACCTTATACTGTAAATGTTTCATTCTCTCTGTACTCCTCACTCCCGAGGGGTAATTTGAATTAGCCATTAAGTGGTTTATTTCTAGAATGTTGATTATACTTCAGTGCTAGGAATGGTTTTCATTTCCCTCAGCAGAGTAACTTTACTGGTGTTATGTCAAAGCCTTGGTGGTGGGAGCAGCTCAGCTGGTCCAGGGGCTGCACAAACCTGGTCTAACTCAACCTAAACTCATTCTAACAGCCTAAAACTCATTCTGGGGTCTGCTCATGCTTGGCTGGAAAAGTATTTACCCCAAAAGTGTTTACCCCACAGTGTTTGCAGGCATTCTCCTTCTGTGCCTACAATTAATAATGCAAGAAACAATTGGCAAAAATGGAGCAGCAGAAAGGCTGGGACACAGAGAGCAAAAACTTGAGATCAATTACTTGTGGTGTGTTTGGGATCTCACACTTGGCACATCACAAGAGCACAGAATAAATTGGAATTTGTGTCTGTTCTGAGACCCCAGGGGAGCTGAGTGTCTGTGAGGGGCCGCTCTGATCAGATGCATCAGGGACTCTTCTGTGGGTTGAATTTTCACCCAGAGTGGTGGAGACAAGAAGGAATTAATAAAGTGTATTTTTGCTGTGACACTGCTCACTGGAGTTCCCAGAGTGTTTCAGGAAGACTGGAATCACAGAATCATTAAGGCTGGAAAAGATTTCCAAGATCATCAAGTCCAACCTTAGGCCCAACAATATCATGTTACCTAAACCAGAGCACTGACATCTCCAGTTGTTTATTAAACAATCCCAGTGATTCCACCACTTCCAGCCCCTGACAATCCTTGCAGTGAAGAAATTCCTCCCAAAAATTGTATTTTTACTTATTGACAGAAACCAGACTGCACTAAAGTTCCTCCTGGAGTACAATATCCCTATTTAGGAGGGGCCTTTCACCATGGGACTGGAGCAGGAGCAGCAGCCTGTGTGTTCCAGGCCCCACAGCCCTGGGAATTGAGGCTCTGGATGTGTGTCCTCCTCTCCTTATCACAGCAATGCTGATCATGCTGCATCCCAGGAGTGATGCTAGCCACTGTATGAGACAGGCATTCCCATTTTTTCATTTTTAAGGCATTTTTTACACAATCAGGGGCCCTGTTTTTTGTCCATTCAGCATTCAAAGCCTGGCTTTGCCCTACCAGCCCTCTCCTCAGGCTGTGCTGAGGCTCAGGGGCTGTTCCGTGCTGTGTGGCTGTGTGGGGACCCAGGGCTGGGACACTCTGCTGTGCTCCCCCAGAGCTGGGACAGTGTCAGCAGCACCAGCAGAGCTCTGGTGCCTGGCAAGGAACAGATGGAAATGGATCAATGGCTGCTTTATATTTGGCACCACTGAAGGATTTGCTCTCCCTCCCTATTAGGAGTGCGGCAGATCCGATGCAGAATCCAATTTTAGCAGGGAGGAAGCAACAGAGCCGAGGGGAACAGCCTCCAAAAATCTTGATGGATAGAGAGTGATGCAGCAGGTGAGCTCGTTCCAGCCAGCCCTGATGGGGTTTTTCAGGGCAGAGGGAAGGGAGGGGGGGAGTGAACACACCCCAGGATGTGCTCAGGACATCCCTCAGGTAGGGAAAGGTTTGGTACCCAGGGGCAAAGAGAAAACCAGGCTGCAGTGAGTCAGAGCAGCCCGCAACACGTGAGCAGCAAATTCCCACTTGGAGGAGGAAAAGAGGCCTTTGGAGATGGGAAAAGAGCTGAGCCAGGCTCTGCTGGCCCCTGGGAACGCCGGGGTTTGACAGGCTGCTGTCCCCAGGGGTGTGTAATGCCAGATTAGCCCGGGCTTTAAGGAGGCTCTGCCCTGGGGGGATCTAATCCCTGCGGTGATTAAACACCAGGGCATGAGGAGAGGGGTCTGGAGAGGGGTGGAGGAGCACACAGGATATCTGGGGAGTTACGGGAGAAGCAGCTTATAATTAATAATGCAAGGAACAATTGGCAAAAATGGAGCAGAAAAAAGGCTGGGACACGAAGAGCAAAAGCTTGATATCAATTATTTGTGGTGTGTTTGGGATCTCACTCTAGGCACATCACAAGAGCACGACATAAATTAGAATTTGTCTCAGTTCAGCTCAGTTTGTGCTCCACCACACAGCACAAAAAGGGATGCTGTTCGAGGTGTAAGCTCAGCTCACTCAGGGAGGGGCTATAAACTCAGCTCAATCAGACAGGGGCTGCAAGCTCAGCTCTAGTTAGAGAAGGGGAAGTAAGCTCAGATCTAGTCAGGGCAGGGGCTGTAAACTCAACTCCAGTTGGGACATGGACTGCAAGCCCAGGTCAGTCAGGACACAGGCTCTAAGCTCAGCTCAGCCAGGACACAGGCTCTAAGCTCGGTTCCAGGCTCATTTCTTTGCCCAGATCCCTCTGCTCATGGCTGTCACTGCATCTCCAGAGCAGGGGGAGCTGGAAGAGGAACTGGGGCATCTCCCAGAGATTTCCCCAGTCTGGAACTAAGGGCTTGTGGAAGGGAATGAATCTCTTACTGAGCTCTGAAGTGAGATCTCCTCTGCCCCCAAATCCTCCCCTTAGGGGCCCTCTCTGGTCCATAGGGGTGCAGTGTGTCACTGCAGCTGTGGCTCTCCCTGGATCCCTGGAAGTGTCCCAGGACCGGCTAGGACAGTGGAAGGTGTCCCTGCCGTGGCAGGGGTGGAATAGGATGAGATTTAAGGACCCTTTCAACCCCAGTCCAGTCTGGGATTCTGTGATCTCAGGCTTGGCTTTATGGCCCAGTGAGCCAAAACACCAGAGCAGCTTTAACTGCAGCCTGGGCTTGGCTTGGTGGGAATGAGGGCAATAAATGACACTCACAGCCCATCAGACGCCCTTTCTCTTCATCTTTCCCACACATCTGTTTCTGGCCTGGAGTAGCTCACTTTGCTTGTCTTTCAAGGGCTGGTTGATTTGTGTAAGTTTATCTGGGCTGGGAAACAAAGAAAAACCTTCCAAGATATTTCACCTTTCTCCCTGTCTCCATCATCAAAATGTCCAATAAAGTTTTTCATTAACCTTAAGACTTCTTAGAATGAGAGCAAATTTCCTTGGAAAGGCAGCTGAAGGGAACAAACAGCATCTGCTGAGCAAATATTAAATGCAGGCAGGGGATGAATAGACTTATCTCCTTTATCGTGATTAGCCACATTTCTGCCTTGTAATTTTGGCCTATCACTCAAAAGAAACTGTAATCAGGATGTAATACATCCTATTGGCAAATTACAGCCAGGCAGCTGCTGGAGGCAGCAGCTGAGCCCTGCAGTAATTTAAACTGGATTTTATTACACCAGGGCAAGGCTCCAGTAAGTATATTAGTGCCATGATTTAAAAATAATAAGAGTTGAATCTTGTCCCATTGAAGTTAATCCTGGTTTTCGTGGGAAGAAGTGTTTTGCCAAAATCAGGAATTCAGGTCCCAGGGGTGTCCTGAGAGGAGTGAGACTGTGAGAGCAAAGAGCTGAGATCAGCCCAGGCAAAGGTGTGAATGCTCCTTCTCACTTGGATTTCTGGGTTACTACATGCCAAGAAAAGTTCCCTGTGAGGAAAGTTACAGTAATTTCACAACTATAATGCACACCAGACTATAAGGCGCACTTTTTTTTTGCAGCGAGGATCCGCGCACAACAAAGTAACGAATCAGTAACGGAATGGCGCGATGGCAGGGTTTACTGGCAGGTGCTCAATTTGCAAACATTTTTCACGGATCAGCGCAGCCTTTAAACGCAGCCCCAGGCACCCTCCCCGTGCCATGGGCCCCGGCACTCCCGCCCGTCCCTGGCGCCGGCTGCTGCGGCTCTCATGGCTCGCACTTCTGGGTTGGCAAATTTCCGCACTTTGTCCATATATAAGGCACACCGGATTATAAGGCGCATTTCCGGGTTTCAATCAAAATTTTAGTCAAAAGGGTGCGCCTTATAGTCGTGAAATTACCGCAGATGGAATCTGATTACAGAACACAGCTCAGACAAGATTTAAATCGTGCTGTGATGAGGTGAATTTTCAGCTCTCTTCTTGAAGGGTGTGTTGCCATAACAAAGAGCACTAGAAGAGTATTTAATTTTAAATTCTTCAATTTTGCTGAGTTCCAAAGCAAGATAAAATTAAAACCGTTACAATTCTTGAGAGCAAGAATACTGCAAAAGTCCCTGAAGCTTTATGAAAAAAATCCCAGTATTTTTTAGAAAAAGAACCATAACTCTTGGTCCTACAACAGATTCCTATTACAAAGCCACAAATTATTCTGTGGGCTATTAGAAACACCTTGTAAGAGTAAGACAAGCACTGTTCTCTTTTCTAGATGCCAAGGGACTCTTGTCTGTTTTGTTCTGGGAGGGTTTCAGTGCCCATATCTATGTCAATATTTCCTGCACTGTCCAGACGAGCAGCTGTTTTCCACATCCATGTGCTGCCTGTCACCAGATAATATTCTGCTTGAAAATTATTTGCCTTTTTTTCCCCTAACACTTTTAGTTCAGTTGGAATGACAGGGTTGATGGAAAACTTTTTGGGCTGAATCACAAAATTAGTTTTTAAGTCAGAAATCAGCACTTTCCTGCTCTTTTAAGCTGTTTTCCAGGAAGCATCTTGCATCTGGCTGCATCTTCTAAAACACAGAGTTTCTGGAGAATTCCACTTCTGGATTTTCAGATTTTTTGGGGTTAATATGGATACAGCCATGGAGTGATTGGATAGGGAATCTCAGCTGTGATCTGTAGAGAGCTTATCTCACATCAGAGCTGTAAATCTGATATGCCACAACATTCATTATCTTTATCTCCCTTATTTAAGAGCTCAAACCTGTCAGATGAAACCATAAATCTGCTCCTTGCACCAAGCCTCTTAATATTGCTGCTGATGGAAAACTCTCTGCCAATGTTTCATTTTCCTCTCATACTGACACTTAATGCCTTAAGTGCTTGGAAAGATAAACACTGGCTTTAAGCAGCACAATCTCCTGATCAGTTTATCTGAGGATTATTACACGGGTGCACGGAGGAGTCAGTCATAAATTGAGCACTTTTTGCCCTGGCAGCTGATTTAATTGCAGTGAATGGGGTGGAATATTCTGAGAATCGTTGACCTGGGACATAGAGGAGATTCAACTTGTAATTTTATCCCGTTAAATCTGCTGGAGTGGGACCCAGGCTGGAACTGGGACCTAGGCTGGGAGCGAGGAGATGAATTTTACTGAGGGCTGAACTGGTGACTTGCAGCTGAGCACAGCAGGACTAGAACCAGTGGCAAAAGGCCACTGAAGATTAACAGAAACAACAAAATAGACACAAACATTTTATTAGGGAAGGTGATAAACCTCTGCGCCTTTTCACTGCAACATAAAGGAAGAACTCTCTTCAGTAGATGCTTGAATGAAACACCAACAATTGGATTTAACAAATGGGAAATTCAATTGTCTGCAGTACACAGATGATTAGATTTGATCTCAGCTCCCTTATGAACTTTAAGCACCTTCCCTGTCTCAGTACAATAATACAAGGCATGATTCAAAGTGCATTTTCACAGAGCTCAGATGTATTTTCAGTGGCAAGGCTGAAGTGAGCCAGCTCTGCTCCAGACTGGGCAAACAGCTGGAATAAAAATGTTCTGAAGTGTTCGAGGGCTCCAAAGGCAAAATTCACCTCTCAGAGCCATGGGATTTTCAGCTTTAAACAAAGACACACAAATCTTTGTTTGCTGTAGAGCTCACTTTCCTTTTCAGCCCCATTTTGAATAGATTAAGTTGTCTGAAGTAGGGTTTATATTTTATACCAAATTCTGCTTTCAAAACAGGCAGAAAAGCTGGAGTCTTCCAGTGGAAGAAGTATTTTAGAGCTGATGTTTTATTAAAATAAACCAGCACAAGCTCATCCTCTTAAATGTAAACCAGGCAGGAAACCAAGGAAGTTTGATTTTAGTGCATGTTGGACTGAAATGTAGAGAAGAGTCTGCACGATGTGCTGGGAAGAGCTGTGACAGATTAAAGCAGATTAAATGGGAGGGGTCAGTGTCCCAGCTCTGCCCTCCTGGCACTTGCTGCACCCCAGACAAGCAGCTCAGAACCTGCCTGCACATCACTGAGTGCTCCTCTCAGCAAACTGGAACTGTCTGAATGGAATAAACAGCCAGAAATAACAAATCCTCCACTGAACAGAGGCACAAAACAGAGCAGCCACTCCAGTGTCTGTAGGGATGGGGAGGGTTCTTGTTACTCCTGCTCCACACACCAGGGACTAGGCGCTCAAAAACCAGAGTAAAAGCAGAGAAATGTTTGCTAAATTTGCTGACTTTTCCATTCAAGGCTTTAAACTGCTCTGTTTTTAGAAAGGAGAGTTACTCACCCATCCTTGGGCAGCAGAGCAGGGCAGGAGATGCTCACTGGTTACTCTGCATGGCAAACTCTGTGCAAAAAGACAACGAATAAACATCAATCTTAGCTCAGATGAGTCCAGTTAGGGCAACTGCTAATTAATTATTGCCCTGGTAATGCAACTATCCCTAATATCAGTGCACAGCTCTCAGCTTTCCATTCCACAAGGATATTTTTTTGTGAGTGGAGCAAGTCCCCATTCTGCTTTCACCCCACTCCACTCCTCCTGGGGTTTGGCTTTATTGGAAATGTAAATCCCAACAAAAAACAAAACAGCTTTCACTTCAAACTTCCTTCTCAGGCTTAGCTGCTCCCAAGGCTGCTCCTGGTGACATTTCTGTGCCAGGCTGACACTTCTTTTTATTATTTAGTTACAACTTGTAAATCTGATCTGCAGGAGTGGTCCAGCAATAATCACAGAGCTCCTTTTTGCTGCCTGTGTGAGCAGGTTGCCAGAATTACAACTCTTCTCAAATACACACAAATAGTTCTTCCAAATCCACATTTTACTACATTATTTATACCAACAGATGTCAAGGCAAGAACACACTGGATTGCTTCCTGAAAACTGATACTGATTTCAGTTTGGGAGTACATCCTCCTAATGAGAAACATGTTAGAGGAGAGGATGTTTTCAAAGCAACTGGTTCTGGCATGCTAGATGTTGAAAATAAAGATATGCTCTTCTGTATCCTAAAAGAATTCCACAAAATTCACACATACTTGGGAAAACAAAAGATCTTTTTGTGTGTGTGTGAAAACTGAGCCGTTGCTGGAGCAAGAAATTCAAGCTAACAAACAAATCTGCAATGAGGACAGATCCTTTGGGGACTTCTTTACCAAGTGGATTCTTGGACCACTCATAGCAGTGATTTTTGAAATTCTTTGCCTTTGAAAGGTTCTTTGTGAGGGAAATATCTAGATGCAATAGAAACAGAGTCCACTTTCTCATTAAACAGAGCACTTTTTATGTTCTAGGCATGACAGACCAATGCAAATCATAGATGGGCCTGAAATTCAGAATTTGAATCCACAGGCAGATCTGCCCTGTTTGAAGGGAAAGGAGGAAATACACACACAGTTTATATTCAGAATATAACTGAGGGGACAGAGAGCAGCATTCAGCAGCCTGATTGGGGATGGGATGATTTGGGATAAACCTCCATGGAGCCCTGAGAATTCTCCTCCTGAGGGATATGGGAACACCCAGATTGTCCCAGGAACCTCTGGTATTTTCCAGGACAGACCTGGAGAGCTCTTGTGTGTCTCCTCACACACTCACAGCTTCCCTGGTGTGGTTGGATGCATTAATTAATGTGATTAATTAATGTGCCTCTGCAAATCACTTCATGCAAGGAAATTACAGCAGCATCTCCTCTGAGACAAGCTCTGTTACCCCAGGACTGAAATTGAACCTCACTCTCCTTTCCTACAGAACAACAACCTTTTTACTCCAGGCTCTCAGGTCCAGATTATGTTTCAACAGTTACAAATGTGGTGTGCTGAAAGCATCACCAAAGAAAATGTCTCATAAATAGTAATAGGGTGCTGTGCTACCCTCTCACTCTGCCAGAGTGAAAGATGATTTCATTTCAACAAAGAAGTGCAGAAGAAATGGTAAAAATCTTTTATTTCAACTCATCTACCCCTTCTCTTTGTTCCTGTTGATTAAGCAGAGAGGAAAATAACAGAACTGTTGATTTTTAAATTATTTTTTTATTGTGCATTCACATGTTGGATTCAAGAACATGAATTATTACTGAGCTACATCTGTTAGAGAACACTGTCCAGGTAAAATCAGCTCCTACTGGCTCCTGTTCAGATGAAATCAATAGGCTTTTTGCCATCATTTTTATAGGCCCAGATATTGCTGTAAAATGCAAGAGTAAAATATTTGGACAGGCAGACACATATGATGTGTCTGTGCAAACTGAAGCCAAAGCTTTCCAGCCTGCAGAGAGATTGTGTTCTTAATTAAGTACAGAAAGGAAGGATAGTTTGATTCAGAGATAACATCATCTTTCCTCCACCTCCCCTGTTCCAGAAGGTGCATTTGGTTTCAGCATCACTGATGAAAAGCGCAGAGCATCACCATGTGCAGCTCCCCTGCTATGCTGGCTTAAAACAACCTCTGAATTATCTGGGGCACAGGCCAGGAGCCCTGAACTGGTTCTCAAGCAGAGAGTCCTGCAGAAGGGGTGGCTGGAGGTTGGGGAGCATCCTGGAAATCCTATTAAACGGAAATGGAGTTTCTCTGCAAGGTCACCAGGCCAGCATGTCTGAGTTCAGGAAGAAATGATTCCCAAAAGGGAAGAAATAACCCCTAAAATGGATGAAATTATCCTAAAAGGGATGTACTCCGCTGCTCTGGCACTGGCAGCTTCATCACTGCAGTGTGGTTGTATTTTCACCCCTGTTTTCTGTGGGACAGTTTTATATCGGCTTCAGGCTCAACACTGCCAAGGGTGCATCCCCACTGGTGGCATTGCCCTGGAGATGCAATCTCCTCTTTGATGCAGCTCCCTGAGCAGCGTCCTACATGAGCAGGCTGTTTCTGAGGTTAAATGCAGAATGCAGAAGTGATGATGGGTTTTGTTTTCTTCAGTCATCAATTTTTGCCTGCTGAACGCTCTAAAGAAATCAGTGTTTTCTGTATTTGCTGGCTCCCCAGTGATAAAGGGAAGGACAAACAAGAGTTCCTGTATTTCCTGCACACCTGCACATCCCAGGTTAGCAGAGGACAAATGATGGCACAGGCTGGATCACCTTCCTGTGCAGCTTTTATTCCTTTGGCTCATCAGTGGGGAGAGGCAGCTCAATTCAGAAAACACAATCAGAGCCTCTGAATTAGCATTTAAATTTTATCTGGGAGCAGTGCTTGTCACAATCTCCTGCCACAATCAGCTTGGGATCCCCAAGCTGTTGAAGACAGATGAAAATAAAAGTTCCCAACTGTCTTGGGTTACAGTACAGGATGTGATCAAAGGTATCTGTTCTGTCACCATCTGTTGAGACCAGGTGGGGCAGTGATCCTGATCTCCATGGGAGACATTCTGCTAATGGGCCATCCATTGAAACCAGCTGGGGCAGTGTTCTTTATTTCCAAAGGGGACATCTCCTGTTCATGGCCATATTTTATAAACCAGCTGGGGCAGTGTTCTTTATCTTTTCACAACCCATCCTTCCTGCAGGGAGTTCTCTTCTGCTCATGGCCATTGAGTCCCACTCAAGGTTTACATTCTCCATTTCAAACAGAGGCTCCTGCCTTTCTTAGCAGACACCTGTCCTCTAAACCAGGACACCAACACTGTTCCTCAAAATGAACTCCTCACGCTCACACTTGGAGATTCCTGCACAACCAATGTGTGTTTTCAGTGGAAGTCTCAGCAATGGTTACATGTGAGGCAGCCTGACAAAGAAAGAAACTAGAAAAGAAAAACTGACTCCAAAAGGAAAGATGATAAAGCAGAAGATGAAAAGAAAGTTGATTTCAAAGATAAAATCTTTAGAAGGCTTTTGGAAACACGGGTGAGGAGACTATTTGGAGTTGAATATTTTTAGTGAGAAAATGAATTAAATAACCACAATTCTCTGTGTCCCCAACACACTGGGATGTTTCACATAACTTTTATGAACAGACATGCATTTTCTCCCTCATTGAAGCATTTTCTCTCTTCTATCTTCAGAGCCCTCTGGACTGCTCAGATAACCCCCCTCTGCAAGCCAACCCCAGCAGGACACTATTTAATAAGACTCTTTTTAAGATAAAATATTTCTACAAAGGTGGCAACAATGTTATAATACCTAGAGTCCTTTTCAAAGGAAGCAGAACAAGAGAATTTCAGTGTAGAAAACCCCTTTTTGATCATCCCAGCCCCTCTCTCTGTCCTGCAGGACACAGCAGTGTGATGTATGTGCTATATGATCATGGCAATCACTGAGACTCATCTGGACACCCCTGAATTTCATTATTTCCACACCATTGCCAGTGACCCTGCAGTGTCCTTGTGCCTGCTCTGACCTGGCTGAGCTGGTTTAGCTCCATTTGGTCGCTAAAGGACGTGAACAAGAATTGGTACAGCTCCTCTCTTTGCCTTCCTGCACCCTCACAGGCAATGACAGGGTAAGGAACAGATAAACCTGCTCTGTCTGCTCCAGTTTAACAGAAAATCCTCTCTTGGTGTCTAAATATACTCCTCTCTTGGGTGGGCCTGAATGCAATATAAAATCTCATTCTGGCAGGGGCTTTCATTTTATTCTGTACCATGGAGAACTGTTCCTGTAAGGGTAATTGAGCTATTAATTAATTAATTTATTTATTTGTTTGTCTGGCCTTCAGATTTATTTTATTTTATTTTATTTTATTTTATTTTATTTATTTTATTTATTTTATTTTATTTTATTTTATCTACGGTAATTTTACACTTATAAGGCGCACTGGCCTATAAGGCACACTTCCGGGTTTGGATGTAAACTTCAGTCAAAAAGGTGTGCATTATACACATAAAATTACTGTTTTTTAAAATTTTTATTTATTTATTTATTTATTTATTTTCTTTTCTTAAAAGCTGGGATGAAATATTTTGACACTCCCCTCATCACTTCCCTCCCTTATTTCTGGCCTTTGAGTGATCTGAGCACTGTGATCTGAGCTGTGTGAATCCAGGGGTGCTGGGCTCTCCTGAGCCTTGGCTCTGCTGCCCTTTTCTCCCCAGCTGGGTCTTACATGGAGGAGAAACCTCAGCCCCTCATCAGATGAGTAATCTGGGCCAGACAGGAAATCTTCAGCCTTTCATGGCCCTTCAGGGGCAGGAAAATCAACAAAGAGAAAAATGGTCAAGGTCTCATGTACTGTCCAAGCCCAAAGCAGCAGAAAACAGGAACTGGAAGTATTTTCAGTTTATTCATCAATCCTGTTCTCTCTGCCCCACAACACAAAAGGAAAATAGGACAGATATTCTATGTAGGCTATACATTCTATATTGACTATTCTGACTGAATTTCAAATGATGAAATTTTTTAAACACAGCCCAAATTTCAGAAAATTTAGAGAAAAACATTCACAAAAAAGTTGTCATGCTTACAATGAAATAAATTTTTTTTTACCCAACCAAACAGTTCTGTGTTGATTTTGATACAATGTTTGTATATGTATAAGAAATTTTGTCTTACTGCATTTCTTTTATGGTTAATTCTTCAAAGAGCAATAAATAACAAGTATTATGGAAAGTGTGGACTATTAAATTTATCATTTTTTCTTCCCTGCTAAACTGAATTGACGTATTCCCAGGAAAAGTTTTAGTTCTGCAAAGTCAGCACGTCCCACAGAATTTTTGTCCCATAGGAAAAATTTTATCTACCTGCATCCGGTAATTGTTCTATTTTTCACCTCCCTAAGACCTCAGTTGGATCAGGTCAGCTTTCCTATTCTGGTTTACGTTTATTTCCTACAGGAAGCTCCATCTGTCAACAACTGAGTATTCTGCTAGCAATTAGAATCCCATCCAGCACGCAATAGCTTGTTCTAGCACGCTGCAGGAATGGAAAAAGGACTTTTTGGATGAATGAGAGGCATTTCTGTGAATGTGTGTCACACATTAGGCATTGTTATTTGCCATGACAATATCTCCATGGAGATTTCTAAGATACCTATTCCTGGTTAGCATTTTCACTATTGATCAGAATTCAAGGTTCAGAAAAAAAAAGAGATCAGTGTCTGCTCTTCTCCTTCTCCTTCTCCTTCTCCTTCTCCTTCTCCTTCTCCTTCTCCTTCTCCTTCTCCTTCTCCTTCTCCTTCTCCTTCTCCTTCTCCTTCTCCTTCTCCTTCTCCTTCTCCTTCCCCTCTCCTTTCCCTTCTCCTTCTCTTTCCTCTCAGGATGAAGCTGTACACTGCAATAAGATCTTGACTACCCAATGTCTCTGTAATCTTTCCATTCCATTTCTCTCACCTCAAAAAATAAAAATGATTGTGATTATTTTACATGCTCAGGTGTCATCACTCTCTCTTTTGTTTGTTTTTTTTTCCTGCCTCTCTGATTTTGCTTTATTGCCAGGAATCCATCCACTCCAGGAGTTCTGTGATTTTGATTGACTCTAGGAAATTGCGCTACTGTCTTTTGTGACACGATTTAATTCTGTTTGCTTTTGGCAAGGTTTTAGGATAATCTGCCTGCTGGCCTTGGCTCGGGCAGAACAAAACAGCCTGTGTGCTCCGGGGGGTCAGTGGGATGGCATGGGAAAGCTCCTCTCTGGAGCTCCCCTCCACTGGTAAAATCTTGGGGCTGCACTGTGCTGTGTGCTCTGCACACAAACCGTGCAGCAGAACAATGAGCATTATCACTCATGAATTCATTTCCATTTTATCCCTTTCAGCACAGATTACATTTAACAGCTATAAAGCCAAAACTGCTGTAGGAGAATAACAGCAGAGTTCAGAATGGACTCTGGCCCTAAAAATGTCACTCAAATGCAGGTTTGCAAAGCTCCCTGCTCACTGTTCAAGGGGGATGGCTGCCACAAATTTCTTCAGCTCTCTGGGACTGGAGATGGACTGAGCTCACTGGGAAATGACTTTCTGGGAAGCCTCTCCCTTGTTTATTGCAATTCCATGTTTTCTGGAAGAGACTCTGGGATTGTTCTGGCTATTGTCAGTGTGACTCAGATGTCTCAGTTGTTATTTCTCTAGCTGGGAGGATTTAGCAGCATGGTTCAGGGACCAGCAAGAAATGTTCCCAGTTAGTGTGAGATGTTCACCTATGTCAGCCCAAGTGCCCAGATGGAAATGGAAAATAAAATTCATGATGCAAGAACATAACACACAGAGAAAAGGTGCTGAAATAGCTAAGACAAATGTACCATGCCTTCCAGCCACTAAAAAAAAATCCACAAAACTCAAGCAAATTTGCTCTCAGCAATCAATCCCCTTTCCCAAAATGAACTCAGTCTGGAATTTCTAACAATGCATCTCCAGGATTTTCTGAGTTCCTCCTTGCTGGGACAAAGAATTTAAAGTATTTCAGGCCTGACTTCAGGCATTTACCACCAGGGTGTGTTTGGCAGGGGCCAGGGAATTTCACGAGATGAGGGAATCTTCACGGGATGGACTGGGGAGGGACAGCTCCCTGCTCCACCACAGCTGGAATGTTCACAGCTGCTTCCCCATTTGGGGATACCTCACTGGACTCTTGAGTGTGCCCATGCTTCAGGAAGAATTCTTTGCAGTGATTTTGCCCTTGCAGCTCTGCTGATTTCCCTGATGGAAGGAGGAGGAGAAATGAGTGCCCTGATGTGCCTCTGTGAAAGCACTGCTGCTTTTTCCAAGCATTTTCCCAGGCTGCTGGGGCAAACTCCTGGTTCTAGGATCATTAAAAGCAGAACTCTGTTCTGCTGATCTGCAGGAATACTCGCTGGGTGTGGATCAGACTGGCTTGGATGGTGCTTCTGGTGAAGTTCTGAGTGCAGGACACAGCATCCACTCTCATTTTTGCCCAGAAAAGAACAAATCATTTCTGATAGAGTAAAAATGCTGCAGCAGTAGCTGCAGAGATGCCTCATCAGGACAGAGACTTTTGGTCCAACATAAACTTCTCATTACTTTTTAATACATCCAAAGAGGCAAGTTTGCTTGCTCTGGAGCAGTGCTCTGGGTGATGTGATTCTGTGTCATGACTTTTCTGAGCTGGCACAAGGAGCTCTTAAGCTGGATTTGTTTTGTTGAATCATGACCTCAGGGATTTGTGAGAGAAATGAACTGCAGCCAAGTGCTGGAGATTTTCAGGCAGTTTACAAGTGGAACCTGGGTCAGGCTGAAGTCAACAGCAAATCTCTGCACTCTGGTTTGGTACAAACCCACTTGATGGCTGAAATATGAACTTTCTGTGAGAACATACGGACCAGGTTTGGTGTGGCTCGAGTTTCTGGCCTGAGGCTTCAAGGAGGGAATATTGATTCTCTGAGGATGGGATGGGGGCTGGAGCATGCTCACACCATCCTAAAATTTCCCTCCCCCCCTTCTGTGACAAAGCCATTCTGCAGTTTCTGCTGCAGCTGATGCTCCCACATTCACCCCGCTTCAAGCACGAGGCAGGAAACACTGAAATCCTTGTTTTGGAAAAGTTTCTTTAATCCTCCTGTGCCTGCCATTGGTGTCCTTCCAGCCAGTGACTGAGTAGTCAGAGCTGGATAAAAGCCACTTCCCCCAGCTCTCCCCCAGATTCTTTTCCAAGACATTTTGAAAGGCCCAAGATCCTTTCTACTGCAGTATGGAATATTTTGGAAGATGAAATATAATGTGGCTTATATAAAACTGCAGGATGCAGAACACAACCCCAGTCAGATCCAATCAGAGCCTCCCTGAATATTGACATCCTTTGGAAATTTTCCATTTTTTCCACCAAATTTTCAGAATCACTAAACCAGCTGAGTTACTTCTTAATGATACTTTCATTAAAATGTTGATTTTCTTTCAACCAATAAATGATCTTAGCCAGAAAATAATTTGCATGAGTTGAGCATATGGGTTGACTCAAAGACAAGTTAATTACAGAACACAGTGCAGAGAGCCTTTGCCTACTTGAAGGAGACTGCTACAAAAGGGAAAAATGAAATAGGTGTTATCTCTTTTTAAATTAAATTGCCTGTTACCAGGGAGGCACTTTATTCAACATGAAACAGAGTCAAGATGAAATGAGGAAGGAAAAGAGAAAATGAGATTGAGAAGGCATTAGAAGAAAAAGAAGAAAAAAGTACTAAATAAAAGGCTGAAGGAGAGGATGAAGATTTCTTTCTGTATTTTTCAGAAGGTCCCAAAGGAACTGAGAGATGCAGAACAAGACTGAACCTTGCTCCACACTCAGCTGGGTTAAGGGAATTTCCACTGCTGTCGCTGCAGCTAAGAGCTGGGCTCTGATTTACACCAAAAAAGAAAGTTCTGAACCCAAACAATTCCTCCCATACACCACAGACTCCCCTGTAATTGGCCTTGGGAGCAGGACAAAGCCCAGGCCAAGCCCAACACACTAGGCTGAGCTTTGCTTTCAGCTCAGATCTTCAGGCACAACATATAATTTCAAAATCCAGCTTTAAGCACTGGGATGATACAATTCTGCTCTCTGTGATTCCTTCCAGATTATATATGTGGATATTAATTATGTAAATAAATTTATCATTCACGTAATAACTACACGTGGTCATGAATACAAACACGGGAGTCACGCCAGAGGCCAGGGAGAGGCTCTGATGAATTTCAGAGCATTTCAGTCTGCAAGAGGCTCTCTATAAGATCAGAGGAATCTTGGTGCACTCAGAGCTACCTGCTCCAGTATGAGACCATTCAGAACTGGGAACCATTTCCAGGCTTGACTTCACAGGTGTGAAAATGGAATTCCCCCAGAGAAGCAAAGATGAAAAATGCAAGATAACTTTATCCCAGCCATGTGTGCAAAGAGCCCAGTGATTTTCAGGATCATTCTCCTTAATCTCAGTGTACAGGATCTGAAATAGCTTGTGCAGGAATTCAGATCTATATAATGACTTCCAGACTGTCACCTGTGTTTCCTGACATTGCTTGTGCAGGATGGAAGATGATAACATCGCAGTTATGTCACCAAAAGCCTTGGATTTAGTGAGTTAGTTGGGTACCTGCAATTTACTCAATTATTGATCATTCCCCATTCAACCTTTTATTTATCCCATAGCTGGAAAATCAGCACATGAACCAAAACAGTTCCCGTCTGCTCTCCCTCTAAAAGCTTTGTTTAGTTTGATTGATTTTTTAATATACCTTCAGCTCTAGGTGACACCAGAGTCATTTCAGTATCCCTCATAAAAAGGGATTTAAGTCCCTGCTTCTCACAGTACATCAGTTTTATTATCTTGTGGAAGGTTTGCACATGGCAAGTATCAGCCAGCCCTGCTCTAAAGCATTATTTGCTCATGGGTAAGAAAAGGAAACTGCTCCTGTAAATATTTGGAGATTTATGGAGTGCAGTGGATCTGTTTTATTCAGTGATTCAGGTTTATGGCCCAATCACCACACAGACACAGCACTTCTAAAGCCTTTCCAAAGCATTTCACACACTTGGATTGTCCTGTGTGTGATGGGGATGAGCTCCAAGACAAAACCTGAACACTAATTTCCACATATTTTCATGGCTTTAAAAGATTAATATATGATCCTATAAACCAGGTTTTGGATGACATCTGTAGATGCACTTTCCTATTTCACCTCCACAAATCAAGACTGTCTTCATAATTAATTCTTTGGAAAGAATAAACTGATCTGAAAATTAAGGGCATAATTTAGTGTAATGAACCATCATCACAAGATAAAACCCAGCCTGGCTCAGAAATTAGTGTCAATTTGCACCTGAGTCTAAACCTTTCTGGTGTCTGTGATGCCTTGAGTTTCAGCTTTTATATTTTCCAGATTCTGCCCTGCATTGGTGTGTGACTCTGAGCTTCATATCAAGTGTTACAAGCTCTCCTCACAGTTTAGTTAGACAGAACAATCCTTTTCCAGCCCCAGAACCAAGGACACGCTGCAGCTCCAGCCCCAAAAAGTGCAAACAGGGAATTGAGGAGAGAATCTGGGAGGGTGGGACTGCAGAACCTGGAGCTGGAATTGGACAATTTCCACATTCCCAAGATGGAAATGAACCAAAACTTCTAAAAGTGTGAAAACTCCTAACCCTGAGTCCATCTTGGTCTCTTGCACTGCCCAAGGTGAATCCTTTGAAGGGTTTTAATAAATCCCTGCTTTATTCCTTTAACTCTGCCCAGCCTCTGCTCCAGCCCAGCCTCTTTAGGCATCACCTGCATTGGCAAGGCAATGTTGCCACAGGTGTGGGGAGGTTTCTGTGGGGAAGGGCAGCTCTGAGCTCTGCATCAAGGAGGTTTTTATTGGCTTCCCACAAGGATAGAGGGAGCCTTTAGATGTGTAAATCTTGAGGAGCCATGCAGGAAATTTGGTTTTTTTTTCTTTTTTTTTTCCCAAATCCATCTTGTTCTAAAGGAATTCTGAACACGAGCAATCTGCTCAGCACATAAAGCAGGGACATCCCTCACCCAAACAGAGCTCTGGTGTTTAATATCAGAGAGTTGACTCACTAAAATTCTATCCAAGAGCAGGTGACCAAAAAGGCTTTCCAAGGCAGTCTGTGTCAAAGTGGGCTGGGCAGACCCAAACCAGTGATGCCAAACTGGTGCCAGTTGAGCAGTGTGGGATGCTGGGCTGGGTCTGATGCCTGCCTTGTTCACGTGTCACTTCACTCCTTTCCTTTGCTCAATAAGCAGCTTCACAGAATGCCTTTGGGACTTTCTTATGTCTGAGCAGTGCCAGAGAAATGCAGAATTGGGGAGGTCTTGTACAGCATGAAATCAGAGGAAACAGAGCACTTTAACCCGAATTTGACACATTATCAAATTCAAAAAGGACAGGGGAAAACACATTAATGAGGAGCCTTTTTTTCCCCACGACTTGCCAGCCCTAAATTAGTATTCCATGCTCTCTGTAGGAGGAATGCTTTTTTTGTGCTGTACTACTTCAAAATGGCCTTCAGAAAGAGTTTCTCAGCACGCAGGGAATAGCTGAAGGTCTTGGAAAAAAAAAAGAGTGCATTCAAACCAGCACTTGGCACTTGCAAAGATTTTGGCTTTCTATGACCCCAGTCCTCCCATTCTTCTACAACTACTCTCCAAAAAGAAATATTTTCATCCAGCTGGCCTCCCGTCTAACAAAATAAGCCAGAATCTTTGTGTTAATTTGCAAACTGGGCTCCTCTTGGGATTTGGGCACTCCCAGCTGTAATTTCTTCCTCCATGTGACATTTATTCCCAGCACAGTGACACTGGCAAGGGCTGCAGCTCTGGCCAGGGCAATGTGGGCGCTTGCCAAGAGAGCCACGAGCTCCTGCCCTGCTGGAAGGGCTCAAATGGCCACTGCAAAGGCTGGAGGGAGAGAAGTTCTCTGTCCTTACCACCCCACCATCCTGCTGGCAATGGAGCCACGAGCCCTCTTCCCCAGCTCAGCTCTTTGAGTAATTCTGTCTTTTCTTTCTTCTGCCCTTTCACCACACAAGGGATTCCACACCCAGTCCAGACTCCCAGAGTGGATAGCAGAAATCTTGGATGGATACAAGTTCCAGCTCATTTCCATTGCTTTGATTTAGTTAGACATCGGGTCTTTAATTTGTCATAACCTTAAAGTTCTTTTACAAAACTAAATCATTTTCTTATCTGTTACTGATCATTTTCTTATGTTCCTTCCCTGGGAGATTAAGTGAGATAATATCTGCAAGCAGTTTGAAGATGTTAAAGTGCTTATTACTGGATTTGAGAAGTCAACAGAATCGTAAAGTTACAGGGTAAAATATATATATTAAAAAAGAATAAATCCCAGACACCACTCCTGACTCAGGTGCTGAGTCCTTCTGAGCATGGATCATTGCTGCTCTTTATCCCACTCTCCAAATCCCACTGACTGCCCAGGTGAGGGAAAAGAGCTTCCTCTAACTCAGATTCCCAGTTTCATCCTAAAGAAATCCCCTAGGACCCAAAGCTTTTCTCTGAGCAGAAAGGGAATTTTACATCACCACTGTCTGGCCTGGCATATGCAGGCAGACAGCTCTGATTTCACAATTTGCACATCCTGGGCTACAAATTACAGCCTGGTTCAGATGCTGCTTCATATGTGGCTCATCTGTGCCTCCTGAATTGCTGGGAGATGGCCAGGGCAGGGCTTGGAGCTCCAATTTCATCTCTTGGTGCCTGGCATCAATGCCCCGAGGGATGGAAAGGAGGTGCAAAGTGGAGGCCCCCCAAATTCAGGAAGAGTCATAAGGACACAGAGCACTCCACAGATGGATTTCCCTGTTCTCCAGCCCACAGTGATTGAAGAATTATTGTGCAATTAGTGGCAAAACAACACAGAGCAGAAAATGGATTCAGGGTAGATTTAACATTCAGGAGGGGATATTGCAGGTGGTGAAAAGGTGGCACCATGATGTCAAGTTGTGAAAAACACATTTTACTGTTTTGGTAAAATCTAAAAGATTTAATAAAAAGACAATAGGAGACACATGTAAAGTGTTAAAATAGCTGGGTGCTTGGTAAGCTCCTAAGAGCACATTGCCGCTTTGGGAAGGCTTCTTTAAATACACTTTACAATACATTAACTTGTTGTATATTTACAGTTTTTTATGCATAGTTCAATGTTCTTTGAGAACTGTTTAGCATGGCTACTTTTTGGGTTTGCTTTTTTAGAGCATGCGTGTTTTTTGGCTTGTGGTTTTAATTTTTTTTAAAATTTATTTTTAAAAAACTTATGTCTAACTTTTCCAATTAGAAGAAAAAACCTATATTCATACAGAAAAGCTATTTTAACATTATACATATAGCATTTATCTCAATAATTGCGAAAAGCCAACAATGTGTCATGCACTTATAACAAAGTGATTTATGTCCCTTTATCTCCTGGACATAATCAGCCTTGGGGAAAGGAATATTCTCTGCAACAGGGGCTTTTTCACTCAGTTTTTGTAGCCAGGCCTTTGAGGGCTGCTGTAATATAAATCCTCCATCACCTGCACTGCACTGACCTCTCTGTGTATTTTAAAAATTTGTTTTCTTCTCGGAAGTCTCCCTCTTTGCTTCTCCAGAGCTTCTCTCCATCTTGGGAAGGCGTCAGTCAAAGGCATCAGAGGAAGATTTGGTTTTTCTTGCTCACATGTGACGTGTCTTGCTGACCTTTTGGTGCCTCTGTTAACCCTGGCCACCGTGACACTTCAATTTCCCCAAACAGAAAGGAGGAATGAAAAAACCAAAGGGTTTCATCTGCAAAGCTTCCACCTCTGAACCTAATAAAACAGTGTTTAAATTGAAGGAGTTCATTAGTATCAGCAGCCTTTTTTTAGAGAGAAGAGCAGAGAATACAGCCAAGGAACAGCAATGTCTGCAGAACTGTGATTCAGATTTCTTGTACCTTCTTTACAGAGCTTTTCTCGGGTATTAGCTCTGACTCTTGTGCTTTGTGCTTCTCTGACACTGAGCCAAGCCTGCTCAGCTAATGCTTTTACAACTCAAAGAACCTATTTTATCTGATTATTTTTCAGCCACTCGAAATTAGGGTTTGAAACCGCTCTTACAAAGAGCCATCTGAACTGATGAGAATGTGAAAAAATAGCTCAAGTGCCTATCAGAGAAATATCCTGACTGTCAGCTGCTTCTGGGTTAGAAACAACTGCGCTGAGCTACAAGAGGAAGCACCAAGAGCTCTTTAGCCCCCATTTTGCTTCTAAACAGGAAATTGTGTGAGCATGGTTGGAGGAACAAAGTGGGGAGAGCTGAGGTGAGAACTCTGCTAAACCCCAGAGGTGCTGGCACTGAGTCTGCACCTCAGCAGCTTGGAGGAAAACGCAAGGAATGGACTTTTCATCGAGCCCAAACACGAGGATGGAACCAGCAGCTCTGCAGAAAAAGGGAAAAAGCAGGAAAGGTGTTGGTTGTGCCTAATTCTCCATCACTGGAGGAACAAGAAGAGCTCAGTTAATTTGCTGTCTCTATGGTAACTGTGCACAGGGCTCTCACTGCATGGATCTGCTTTTTGCACTCACCGGAAATACCTGTAGCTTCTGTATGAACCCCAACATCTGGGGATTTTAATGACTGCTGACACAAAAGAGAAGATATGCCAAAAAAAAAAATGAAATTGTCCTGTTTCAGACTGCAATTTTGGAGCTAGACTGCCAAAAGCCCTGAAAATGAACCAGGTTTTTATTGGTGGGAAAACAGTGAATAGAGAGGAAAATTCCCTCCAGTGGAAAGATCTTTGGTGGGCAAGGGAAGAAGTTGTTGTTTTTGTTTTTTTTTTGTAGTGTGTACTAGAGCTGTGTCTCCTTTCTCTTCCATATGCCCACTGTGTCTCAGGCATGGATCTAAGGAGAAGGTGTAGATTTTGTTTCTCTGAATGATGATTTCTTCCGGGCATCATCCAAAGCCAGAACACTTTGCCTCCAGCTTGTCATATTCATATTTGAGCTTTCACTGGATCTGTTTGGAATTTGTGGGACTCATCTGGACTTCTGTAGATCTGGCCCCAAGGAAAAGTTTTGGATCTGCAGATATTTCATGTCCTCAGCACTTCAATTCTTATTCCTGACACAAGAATGGTTATTTCACATCCATTTCAGAGTGAAGACGTGGAAGGAGAGTATGATGGTAAAACCACGGGTTTTAGACAGATTAAAAGCAGTGATACAGATGGATAAAAGTTCTCCTATCACACACACAACAGTGGCTGAAACATTGGCCTTCTGACCATGTTTTGGTTATTTGTTTCAGTGTCCACTTCCCCTCAGAGACAGTCTCTCCTCTTTCTCAGTTCCTCTCAGAAACTATCCCAGGCTGCCTTGGTCATTTCCAGTCTGTGCTTACACAGAAAAAGGGGCTCAGCTCAACATGAATCCTGGGAGGGCAGGGGTCTTCTACCTCTAATAACTTCCCAAAACTGGAACATGAAAGTAGCCCCCCCCAAAAAAGTGAAAAGGAGCAAAAAATTATTATGCTAAGAAGCACTGAGCTCACAGCAGGTCCATTTGCAAGGGGGTTTCCTACTTTTCTTTCCACTAAAATACAAAAAAATAAAATCCCCCAGTTAATCTGCTTGATTTACTCACATCCTGAATTCATTAATAAAATCATTCGGGAAGCCAGTTGAAAGTGATGCTGTAATCTCTTTTTAATTCTTGTAACATGTCTGGAAAACATCACAGTGGGTTCTGCTCAGGGTCCAGGCAGTCACAGAGTGGCTGCAGCAGCAGGGCACAGCAACCCCAAATCCTCCCCAAAATCCCAGGAATGCTTTATTCAGGATACTGAGCTGAAGTCTGCAATCATTCTTGTGCTTATCACAAAGAGTTGTACATGTATAATGTTCTTTTTTCAAGGAATTGGTGGCATCAGCTGGCTCCAGCATTTCTAACTCATGTTTTTGCCAGCAACAGAGGGGAGTTAATGCAATTTAAAAAGATTTTTAGGTCAAGTTCATCCATGTTTAATGCACTGGGGAATGATCTGGCCCATTCTGTGCATCTCAATTTGTTTGACTGCCGAAAACAGCAATGACTGTGTCCAAGCAAAGCACAGGAATTACACAGTCAAACATGCACAATTTGTGGTTTTTACTGCACAGTGAAATGCAATGGCTCTGTGGCTGTGCCCTGCTCTAAACCAAAGGGGTGTGACAGAGAATTGGAGCTTACTGTGGTGTGACACTGAGAGCAGTCAGTGGCAATGGGGTGCTGAGGACACTGGAATTGTGCAGTTTCCTCTAGCTTTGTGCTATTTCCTGCTGCCAGTCCCAGGCCTTGTGTCCTTTTCTATTTGTGCCTCCATCCTTACCCACTGACACTCCACCTTTCCACTTCCCACTTCTCCATGCTCTGCTGACACATCCTTTAACAGCAGCAGCAGCTTTGCTCTTCCTTCCAGCCCTCTCCTCCTTCCTGTCCCATCCTTCCCCAAATCTGGGGCTTTGACCCCAATTTCCCCTCTGATCCCTTCCTACACACAATTCTTTGTTTCCTGAAATGTTGGTCCTGCTTTTCTGTTTTCCTGCTCTTGTCTGGCTGGTGAAGGGAGCCTGTCCAGGAATGTCCCAGGAGCTCAGACTGCACGAAAAATGTGACAAATGGCAGCTGAGGAAAGAGGGCAGATAAGGCTCAAGGATGAGGATGAGTAAAGTGATTTTGATATATGCACAAACCAGACAGGTAACAGCAGTGAAGCATTTCACACTCAGAGCAGACAGAAATCAAGAAAGTCTCGTAAATTTATCTAATGTTGACTCAGCTGATGTCCCCAGAGTGATCCACAAGATCTGCTTTAGTTTCCTCAGGCTTGTATTTATTAAAAAAAGCTTTCAACCAAAAAACCCCAAACACCTCCACCTGCTGCCTTCCCCCTCAAAAAACCCCAGAGGATTTATCTGCAATTGTTGTTTAGTCTGTGCTCTGTGCTGAGGCTTCCTGGAGGAGATGTGGCTCCAGGAACCACTGATCTGTTTCAGGTACTGACCAGCTGGAACTGGGAAGAACAAGCTGGAAATGCTCAGCTGAAATCCTCATTACTGAGTGTTTGGCAGAATTATGAGCATTTGTTCTTTGAAGCCAGTGATAAATGCCAAGAAAAGCTGAATTTCTAGGACTGCCTGTTAAAGTGCCTGCAATGCCCACACCCCAGAGTGTGCATGCACGCCAAAATATCTGAGTTAATTACTATAGCTGATATGCATCAACACAAATATTTTCAAGTAGATGCTGTAAATGGTAAATGAAATACACTAAATCCTCTCCCACTACCACAAAGGGCTTTTAAAATTTCCAAACCTCTCACACAGGCTGTGTGTCCAGTGAGACACAGCTCACTCAGGTCAAACACTGAGTGCACCAAGCAGCCACTGCTTATTGAGGATATCAGCCTGAGAACGGCACCCATTTGAAACAGCAAGGAGAATTCAGGTCAGGAGAACGTAATTATCCAAGTTGGAGTTTGTCCAGGTTACCTGGATTACCACTGCTATAAAAAGCAGGGTGGGACCAGCAGGGAGTGATTAGGAGCTGTGTTTAGCAAGGCTTTGGAAGATCCAAATGTGAATTAGTGTTCCGTTCCAACCAATTTCTGGTAGTTGTGCATCCTTTTCATTAAAATCTCCCCTTTATGCCATGGCATTCAGCTGCTGCTTTCTGGCCAGTCACAACACTGTGATTAGTTTTTTTTTTTCCCTAAAATTTCAGGGGAAAAAAATACATATCATTAAGGTCTTCTGCATTATATAAATAATAAAAACCACTAAATCTTACAACACTGAATTAGCCGTCTCTTGTGTTTTATTTTTTGTTTTTTTGTGGTCTCAGCCCTGCAAGGAGCCTCCAGATGGAACAGGATTAAGGACTCTCCCTCCTGTGAGCCCTAAATTGGTATCTCCAGTAAACTTATTGGAAAGGGAATCTGTTCCCCAAAGCTCCTGCAACATGCACCTGTACAGCACAGTGCAGTTCCAGGGTCAGCAGCCTTTGCCTGGAGGGTGATTTGGGAGAATCCCTCTGTGCAGAGCTCAGCTCTGTGCTGTGCCAGAGCTTCTCCATCACAATCTGTCACGAGCCAACACTTCCCACTGCCTTCCCTGCACCTCGCTTTCAGAGAAATTAAAAATAAATCTCTCATTCCCAGAACAATAGTTATTGCTAAAGGAAACAGAGGCTGTCTGGGGCATGTTCAAGGTTGAGTAACTCCTGACAGTTCTCCCTTCTGTGCTGGCCTGTCCCTTGCAGACCTATCTGCTCTCTTTGCTGACTCACAAATCCATGTGGCAGACTTAAAAGACTTTATTATAAATACACCAATAATCTGAGCTGTCACTCCTGTAAGCTGCTAAGCTTCTGCTTGGGGCACGGGCAATAATGAGTTCTTATATTCCTTTATTTTCCATGAGGGAAAGCCACGCATGGATTTGTTATCAGACATCTGCCCTGTGGAATTCTGCTTATTCCTATTTCCACATTCTGGGGACGGATGGATTCCCTTGGTCATTTTTGTGAGCAGAGAAGAAAAAGAGCAGCTAATGCTCCTTCCTTTGTCTGAGTGAACTGTGGCATTCAGAGTTCCTGGAGGGCTGTGGTGCTCCACACAAGGGCTGAGGGAGCACAAATGCATGAAAAGCAGAGCATCCTGGACAGGGCTGCACAGGGTTCTGAGAGAGACTTCAGGAAGGAGGCTGTGCCTGGAGCTTTGGGAAAAGGGAAGTCATGCTAAGCCTCCAGTGAGCAAAAGTTCATTACCAGCTGTTCTACCCAGGTTCTGCTGCCCACCCTCAGCCTCTGTCTGCACCTTCCAGCCCCTCAGCCTGGGGCTGCCAGAACAGAACAGCTCCCCTATTCATATTTTTATTCTGAGATGTTAATCAAGCAGGCTAATTATATATATGCCAGGGTTGACATTGGCAGGAATCGTGGAACGGGAACCACCTCCCACCCCCTCACACTTCCCTTCTGTTCAGACACAGGGTATTATTAATCCCCTAACACCAAATCACTTTCATTCTGCTCCTCCAGTCATGGCAAATGCATGCGGCAATTTGACTTTTGCCTCTAATTTGCACATGCCTCTGAGTTTTGAACAGCATACCCCAGGAAAATGGGTCAAAATTCAATGAAAAAATATTCTACCACCAGTACTTCTACAGAATCTCTGCTTTCCTTGAGAATATGTTAATTTTCATGTGTTGGCATGAAAAAAAAAAACCTCCCTCAAACATGAAGTATTTCAATGTAGTTAAATTATTTGGCTTTGTGCCCAGGAAACGTTTTTGGGGTTTGTACACTGAGTTCTCTCGTGCATTCCCATTCAGAAGCAATAGCATTGATACTGGAATGATTGCTGGATTGCTGTGCTCTGCAAACATTGGCTGTGTTGTCTGCTGGAGACAGAGAGGGGGTAATCACTCGTGAACTATTTCTGTGGGAGAGCCCTCATGCTGCACCAACCATTTCAGATGCACTGCAATTTATTCAGTGTCAGAACTGGCACTGGGGAGCTGCAGCTGCTGCCATCAGACCTGGGATCCAAGCAAACAGGAGCTCTTCCCACAGTGGTGTCCTGATTTGGAGGACAGGTGTCTGCTGAGAAAGGCAGGAGCCTCTCTTTGAAATGGAGAATGTAAACCCCCTCCCTCCAAATTATTATAATTCTGAAATTAAGGGGCTCTCAGGCAAAGATATGGGAATTAGGAATAACAATTTTCTTTACTAAGAAAATTGAAGTAGAAATACAGCACTACAAAGAAACAAACCCCAAACCCT
>VRYO01000704.1:3295734-3322640 GCA_009812075.1 Sialia sialis
GGGTCCTTTCCAACTCAGAATATTCCTTGACAATAAGGCTTCTATGCATGGAAGAGTATATTTTCTTCTATATATTTTTACTCCAGTATCACAGAGTTTACTCACTTTTGACTCTAAAGCCAAATAGCCTGTGTTGCTAAACCTCCAGTTACAAGCACAGCTCTTTTAACCAAGATCTTGTTTAATGATAACTCTGCTATTATTAATTTTATTTCTTTATTTTAATAACTCCCTGAATTTGGTTTGCTCTGTGCTGCTGCATCTTCTGCAAGGACACTGATGTTACACATGATAGTGGCTTCTGCACTAAGCATCTGCTGTGAAAAATCAGAAAACTGGGTGTTGTTGGGGCTGTGCTTGGTGCTGTGGTCATATACTCGACTGGAAAAAAAAAATCTATGTCTCATGCAAGCCTTAACAAGGGACTGTGTGCATGCCAGCTGTCAGGATGGGGGAAGCAGGGTAATTGGAGCGATTAAAAGCTCACAATGCTTACAGATACGCTTCTGCATTTAAGGTGGAGTGAAACTGTCCTGTAACAGCGCCATGGCTGCTCTGGGAAAGCCTGTGCAATCCTAGCTGTCATCTCTGCACCAGTATTCCAAATTCTGGCACCTTGACCTCACCACTTGGCACCTACATAAACACCTCCAAGGAATGCTGGGCAGCAGCAGCACAAAGCAATGTGCTGATCTCCAGACTGTGTTTTAAAAAGATCCTCCACTTGAATGTATTATGAAATAATGGCAATTTTAGTAACTAATGTGAGGTGAAGAATAAGGGCCCTTTTTTGTTATTGCAAACAGTGCAGGAGCGGCATTCAAACAGGGCAGGGAAGGAGAAATTTCCACATGTGTTTGATAGGATTGATAAGGTCTCAGAGATAAGGATCCAGAATCTCTGTAGAAATCAGGATCATGCAAAGCAATGACATTACAGTTCATTTGAATTACTGCACCAGTGGGATTCTGCAAATTAATCTGCTGCTTTGCCCCTCAAAGAGTGACCCAAGCAATATGAGTGTGCAGGACATCTGAATATTATCTAAGTTTTCCAGAAAATGGTTACACCTTTCCCAAGGATAAAGGAGACCTTGAGGAAAAAGTACTGTCCTCTACCTCCAAAGGCTTTCTTTACATGCACATTTCACACTGGATAAAAATAGCCTTAAACCCTGGGTCAAGTAAGCTTCTTATATTGGGAAAACCTGTTTCAAGTGGACAAAGAAGACAGAAGTGGCACACCATAAAAAAGCCTTTAGTTTCAGTGTCTGAAACTTGAAACACCATCCTGGTCTCAATTTTGTGTCCAAGAGGGAACTACCCAACACTGAGCCACTGCAAAGAGCAGAGTAAGCATGAACAGGGTGTGGGCTGCCTACTTCTCCTTTCTGCATTTCTCTCTTGAGACCAGGCTAAGTTCCTTCTCAAGCCTAACTGGAAACTGAAAAATTATTCACAAGACAGAAATCCATTCTGTATCTCTCATCAATACTCAAAACTCACAAGCTGGCCAAGATCTTCACTACAGAAGAATCAAGTGCAATCATTTCCACATTAGTAATTTTGAAACTGTCTCATTAGCACTAAAACATTTCTGGAGACTTGCACGTGACTTATTGTAATTATTTCTGAGTTACAGTTCAAAGGAAAGTTGAAGCAAGTCAGAGAACAGGATATGAGACTGCCTGGTGCATTTTTAAACTAGAGCTCTGTAGATTACTCCAAAGAGAATGAGAAGGAAACTAAGGAAAGCAAGCCCATTGTTTTGTCAAATTTATTAATCAAGTGTCCAGAGATAAAAAAGAGTGGAAAAAGAAGAGCTAAGCAAGATAATCAGAGTCTTCATGCTATTGTTCAGTTCTGCTGGTCTGTTCCTCTTGGCTACAACATTTCAAGCGAACTTGGTCACTTCAGGGTGCCCCAGTTTCACCTGAAACACCCCATACTCACCCAAAATAAGAAGTCAGGAGGTTAATCATCTGTCACAATTGGCCACACTAAGATCACCTTGGAGGATTCTGGCCTGAGCCCTTAAAACTGATCCTGGTAGGACTAGAAACTAAAGTTTTATTATTATTGTTTCATTAATTACTACTATTTCCCTTAGAAGGCTTGTGGTCAAAACCAGAGTTTCTGCAAGAGCTCCCAAGGCAGATGCAGGACAAGCAGTTTTGGAATTTTTCACTGTCCTACAGCAAGTCATTCTCACATCTGAATCCTTGCCTTTTGTGATGCTTAAAAGGGAAATTTAGTGGATGTCTCACCAAACCAATTGAATTCTACAGCTCTGGAGGCCAAGCTCCAGCACTGGCTGTGAATAGTTCAAGGTCTAGAAAGCAGAAGAAAGATTGAAAATTTTGGCCAGAATTGTATCCACATTTTTGTGGTTCTAATGCACAGAACAAGCAAAAGTAGTTCACATGAACACATAAAACCTTAAAAACGTAGATGTGGGGAAAACAAAGAGCAGATACATGAGAATAAGAACTTTTTCTTAGTGAGCCAAAATGGAATTTACTAGTGCAGGAACTGGCTCAGAGAACTGCAGAAGAGGATCACTGCCCTCATATATGCAGTTCATCACCTTTCCAGATCCTTCCTTTGAGGGAGCAAGGCTGTGTGAGCAGGACCAGAGAAATCCCAAGCTGGATCCATAACCACTGAGTCCAGCACTCAATGATCATCCCAGTGCCACAATCCAGACTGAGTTCCTCACCAAACCTGGAGCAAAGTCATCCCACAATAAATTCACACCATCCATTCCTGAGCAGAGATGCTCCCACACCCCATCCCCAGCACCACACATATTTGGCACTGCTACAAACCTGGTCATAACCCAACAGAACAAGCAGCTCCATGGAAACAAGGAGGGTGCACATTTTACATTTACTCTGTTTCTTTAAACACAGCTGCACCTTTCTACCAAACAACCCATCCCAGGCTGATCTCAGGGCTGTGCTCCCTCTTTGTTCAGCTGTCAGCACAGATTTCAGAAGAGCTGCAGTATTTTCCTCTGTTCAGGGCAGAGAGCCCAGCCAGTATCACAAACATGACCCTCAGAATGGATTGACATGGTTAAAGGTTTTACATCACATCACCAGCTCAGGGGAGTCTCACCCTTTTCTTCTTCATAGGTACAGGAGGCCATGATGTGAACTTGATCTGGCTTTAAATATCAGGTGATTTTTAAGCTGATCAGTTCCCTGATCCACTTTGCTGTATAACAAATTCCTTTGATAAAATTGAGGGCAAGACAAAACTGGGAAAAAGCGAACTTGGAGGAGGAAACTAGAAGGAAAAGAAACATCAATCCAAAGTACTGAATAAATAATTTAAATAATAAAATCACTACAGAAATCACACCCCTTAGGCAGAATTAGGTAGCAGTACTGATGACGGGTGGCTGTGGAAAGCTGTTGTACCCTCACAGGGTTCAGGTAGAGAACCTCCCCTGCCCTGAACCAGCACAAACACAGGCAGCTGTTCTTTCTCAACAATGTTTAGAGGATTAACACACCTCCATAAAGCTCTTTAAACTAAGGTTTTTCTATCCCAACCTGATGCACAAGCACTGAGATCTGTCAGGGAGGCATTTCAGGATTCCATGTAGGTTTTTTTATGTTTTTTCTGCTAAAGAGTTTAACAAGGAAATATCTTGGAAGCTTTGGAAAGGACAGGTCTCCTGTGCCTGTTCAGACACGAGCCATGGGCATGTCTGACCATTTGTTAGCACATGGAGAGGGATTTTGCTCCTGCCATGCAGCCCAAGAATAGGTAAAAAGGAATTATGGCTAATTGAACAATGTACCCAAATAAACAAGAAGCAAGCAAAGCAAAACTCTGAAAACTGCAGATCTTCCTAGAATTTTCTCCTGAACTTTCCATGGGAGATTTTGCCAGCATGGAACAATCCTTTGAAACAATGGAACAAATGTATGAGTCACTTAAAGAGTTCTCATTTTAAATAAAAAGCTGAATTACTTGCCCTCTCTAACAAGGATAGATATTGGGCTGAAAACCACGACTCCACTGATTCAGCACATTGGTGTCTCAGGAGACAAAATGCTCCTGTCCAGGCAGGCTGGAATTGCAGGAGAGCAGGAAAGCTGCCCTACAACGCTGTACAGGCCCTAAAAGTGCAAGCACAATTTTGCTAAAAAGACAGAACTGAAATGGGGGGAAAACTTACTCGCAGTCTTATTTCAAAACATAGACAAATTCATCTGGATTGTAACAGCTTTCTAAAGGAGATGGGTCATGCCTCTTCCTAAGAGACCAGAAATGATACTGAGCAAGTGAAGCCACACAGCCAGTGTCAAGCTGTACCTCTGCATGCCTACAATTAATAAAACACACTTGGGAAAGCCAAGGAGTTTAAGGGCACCTCTGTTAAAGGGTAAAAAAAAAAAAAAAACTTACAATCAGAACATGACTATTGGGCTCAAACCAAGAATTATGAGGTGAAACTATGTGGCTTTTATTATGAAAAAGGCAAATTAAAGCACTATCATGAATTCATTGGGTTCAGAACATTGCCTGTAGGGCAAACAAGAGAATGAAAGGACAACAAAAAGGCACAAAAAAGATTCAACAACTATCACATCCAAGGTAGCCCAAAGAGATAACACAGGCAGTGTTTCCACACACCCCACCAGTGCTTTCCCAACTGCAGAGCTGGGACTTGTCTCCCTCAGACTAAACAGGAAACAAGAACTGCTTTGGACTGGAGCCACATACTCACAGCAAAATGATTACTGGTGAAAGCATTTTGTACCAGTTTCAAGCCCCAGTATAAGACAGAGATTGCTCATCTCTTTTTTTGCATATGAATGGGAGCTTCGTGTAAGATTTTAAAGTCAGCTTTCTGTGGGGTTTTCACCTGGAGAAGCACGTGGCAGGGAGCTTTAGGAATTAGTAGGATGGTGTGTACACTACAGCAATGAAAATGCAGCAAAACAAAATGACAGCAAGCACAAGATTTAGCACAGGAAAATCCAGACTGAATGTGAAAATCCTAGAAAACACATTTGATACACCATTACTTAACATTAAATCCCCAAGCTTCCTATTTATTCCTGTTGAAATGCATAATGTGAAAATCATTTTGGCTTTTCTCTCCCCACTAACAATTACAGGTGATGCTTCTCAGCTTTGAATATTTTAGCTCTACAGCTATCACATATCTGCTCTCTTTTTCCATGAGTGTTTTACTAGAGACAGTCAGACAATGCCGATTTCCAACTTTTATTTCATCTTTTGCATTTAGAACCGAGTCCATGCCAGGTATTAGGGAGGTCTAGATGCTCTGAACTCAGAAACCCTAAATACTGTGGTGTTTGAAACTGCCACACTGGTAATTTATTTATCATTGCTCCTAGTGAGTACAGTGTACCATCTAAACAGGATTTATTTATTCATAAATTATGAATAATTCCTAACAACAAATCCATCTGAGAATTTTGCAGTTTGCCAGCAAATAAAGGAAGTGGCAGAATCTCTCAAATTAATTTTAATGCATTATTTACCAAAGCTTCTTGTACAATTCTCTGCTGATAGACAGAACTAGAGGAACATTCAAAGCAGGTACCTTTCATCTTTTGTTTCTACAAAAGGGCAAGGACTAGAAACATTCATATTTATATCCTCTATCACCTTTACCAACATTGTGACCCAAAGCATTATATGCTATTTAATATGCTACTTAATACAAAGCATATAATGAAATATTTACTGACATGGCATCCCATCACAGATCATAGATTCTGCTAATAAAGAAAACACTGGCTCATACAAAACTAAAGATAAACTAAACCATCTCTAAAATCTTTAAAAGAGCTTATCAGACAGAGCATTTCCTGCAGCAGTCTCACCCCAAGGCCTGTTCAATGCCAATCAATCACTCCCCACCCTCCTCCTCATCATTTCCTTTTAAGCAATAGCTGGAAATAGCCCCATCTGCTCTGAAAAATCAAAGAGCAGCAGCTGGTGATCAGCCCTCTTCTACAGCAGCCTGTGAGACTTCAGGATATTGTCCTGAGCAACTCAGTCAAAATTAATTATAACCTAGATGGAATTAATTAGAGGCTATCTTTATTTCATCTCCATTGTTGTGCAGACGATTGTTTCACTACTCCTCACATGACTTGGTAATTACAGTAAGATGAAACCACTTCAGATGAAATGTCCTGAATGGGTTTTGATTCAGATTTACAAGAGTGTGTTTGCAGAGCTGTGGGGAGAAGAGTGCTGTTTGTTAAATACAGAGCAGATCTCCACACACACACAAAAGGTTTGTCAGCTCTTATTACTGCTCAGCTGGGGCAGCAAAACAGAAAAGTTTTTGTTAATTAAAAAGATTAAATATTAGCTAGGAGCAAGTTGTCTCTAACACTGAGAAAATGTGGAATTCTGTTGTAAAATTCAGATTTTAGATTCAGGAAGCCTTCTCCTTGTATTTGAAGGTGTAAGAAGCTTCCTGAGATCTGTTACATGGTACCAGTAGTTTTATCTTGCACTGTGGGAGGGAGTTTCTATGGGCACTTTAATTCCAATCCAGATCAAATGGCTCTAATCAGAATTTTCTCAACCTTTTATCAAGGCAAACAAGAGCCTGCACGTGATGCAGATGCTTCCCAGATGGATTTCAGCTAAAAGGAAAGAGTTTTATCAGGACTGGAAAGAGACAGTGGCACATTTCTATTTGGTTAGCAACCACTGTTCTCCATATTAACATCTTTGATTAGATTATAGGAGTAAGATTCTCTAGTTTGACAGTATAAAACCCATTTGAGAATAGCAAAAAAAACCCCAAGCCTTGCATTTAAGAGAGAGGAAGACATCCATCCAGATGAAGAAATTTGTCCCCTAGAAGCATAACAAAGCCAAATTATTCTAAAACACCAATGTCTGTTGCACATGGGCTTGGGGGAGGCTAAATGGAAGCTGACCGTCCCTGTGGACACGAGTGCTTTGTGTTTCCAGGGGTAAGAAATAACATATCCCTTTGGAACCAGCAAATGCAATGCCTGGCACTCCTGGGAATGTGGCTGAACTGAGTCCATGGCACAAAATTGAAGATGGAGCTGAGTGATTAACTCATGTGGTGCCTGCTATGAGGAAGATCTAGAGGCCCTGGATCATGGGACATTATTTTTAGAGTGTGAAATCCTATGAAATTATGTCTTGGGTGCCAATCAAAGGTATCTGTTCTATCACCATCTGTTAAGGGTGGGGCAGTGATCCTGATCTCTGTGGGAGATATTCTGCTAATGGGCCATCCATTGAAACCAGCTGGGGCAGTGTTCTTTATTTCCAAAGGGGACATCTCCTGTTCATGGCCATATTTTATAAACCAGCTGGGGCAGTGTTCTTTATCTTTTCACAACCCATCCTTCCTGCAGGGAGTTCTCTTCTGCTCATGGCCACTGAGTCCCACTGTGGCACTGATAAAATTACTGCATCCCATGGGGAGATGCTCCAGCCAGGGGGAAGAGCCCAATGTTTCTAACCAGGATAAAACCAGGGGTTTTGGGACACTAAAACAGCTCTTGTTCCCCTGGACTCCAGAGGAAAACTAGGCTTTTTCCACATCACCACTGGATCTTTGGAGGGAAACTGCCCCTTGTCCAGGAGCACTGCTCCAACTGAAGCACATCTGTCACTGCAGGAGGATGCAGCCACCATTGAATGGCACTGCTGCCAACACCCTGACTGACTGACGGCTGTCAGCTTGGATTCTGACTCTGGCAGGGTTTGGGGTTTGTTTCTTTGTATTTCTGTATTTTGTTTCCCTGTATTTCTATTTTAATTTCCCTAGTAAAGAACTGTTATTCCTAATTCCCATGTCTTTGCCTGAGAGCCCCTTAACTTCAAAATTATAATAATTTGGAGGGAGGGGGTTTCCATTCTCCATTTCAAAGAGAGGCTCCTGCCTTTCTTAGCAGACAACTCTCCTCCAAACCAGGACAAATTATCATGACTTTATAATACATGAGGAGGCAGGGAGGCTCAGTTTCATTCTGCCTCTCCTCACAAGCAGTGTCCATGAGAGAATTTTTGCTTCATCAGTCAGGCAACAAGCTCAGGAGAAGGAAACAGCAAAGACAAAATGGTTCTTGATTGCAGCAAACTGTTCTAAAAGTGCTCAGCTTCCTCCTTTCTGGAAAACTCACAAGAAAACATGTTTAACATCAACATGGAAACCATCAGGTAGTTTTTGGGACAGGTAACAATCACGGGCACTTCACTGGGAGCCCTCCCAGGCATTCCAGAGCAATCCAAGACTTTCCTGAGGTAATTCCAGTTAAAATGAACACTCTGTACCTATCTGTAGTTCTACAGTGAAATCTCCAGTGATTTTTCACCTGGAGGTACAGTGCTACACCCAGCAGTAGGACTTTGGGTACTAAAATGTTCCAGTTATACAACACACATACATAATGATCAGAAAAATTTAAACTGAAAAAGCACACAACTCTCTTGTGGTTGTCACAGATCTGCAAGATTAACTAAGTGCAGCAATAAATGAAAAGATAATTTCCTTAGACCCTAATAATCCTGTGACAATCTGACTCAATTACCAAACCAATTTTCCCACTTTTTATTCTCTGAAGAACAACTGCTGTTTACCAAGTTGCTTCCCAGAAACACTGCTGTAAAATATTAAAACTCCTGTAAGCAGGAAAAGGTCATCATGAACATTATGTTCAGTGGAGCACAGAAAAGCTCAATTCATCCAAATAAAATGAATTATATGTGTTTGTATAAAAGCTATGTCATCCCATTATGTAAGTGGTTCAATTAATAGGAATTTTAGTCTAAATCCAAAGTGGCCAGAAAAGATTCTTCATAAGTTAGTTAAAAGAAAAAAAAAAAATCCTAAATATTTCACACACCATTGTTTAAAGGATCTTTCTGTGACTTCAGTCTCATTTTAATCTTAACAACATAAGAGACTGTTTACAGTTCCTCCTGCTCTAGAAGAGGATTTAAAAACCTTGTGTCCCAACCAGCCACACTATAATTTCCCACATTTAATTAGAAAATAGATGAGATCAGTTTATTTCAACTGGTACTTGAAGTAAGCAATTAAGTGCTTCACTTAATAGGAGTGTGTGCAGTAAATCTGGCCTTTCATTACATGTACAGCTCCCCACACAATGGGCTTCTGGTAGCAGACAGAAGCTTGCAGGCGTTGTTTTAATAAGAATCCACTGTTTAGGAATATTGGGATGTATTTCCACTGTCCCTGAGGGATTTACACTAATACAGCCTATTATCTGTCCTTATTACATAGAACTAAGTATGCAATTAATTGGCAATCTGTAGTGGATTATGGAAACAGCATTTATCACAGCATTTTGCTGCAGCAGATACTGTAATTTCCTAACTTTGGGATGCTGACTTTACAAGAATTTATTTCTCTGTCAGATAGGTCTTGTGAGTAAGAATTTCCATTTCCTTTTACAGCAGAGGCAAGGGCAGGAGATGCAGCACAAAGCCCCCTTGAGATAACACAGTATTGCTTCAGCAGACTGTCTGTGCTCACACACAATGGGATGTGTGGGCTGCACCTCCCTCAAGAAATGAAAATGCAATCAATTGACTTAGTTAATATTTTGCTCTGTGGGAAAAACTCCATCAGACAGTCTGGAGCTCCATTAATCTGTGGCAGCCTGAGCAGGAGAAAGCCCTCTGTAGTTTGCCAGCCCTCCTCAGCAATTTGGGGCTCTGAGGAATAGCTGTTAACCTTTCCATCCTTGCCTACTGCACTGGAGCTGGATAATGCAGGAAAAACCTGGGATGAGGTAGCTGGAGCTGTCACAGATGGCTCTGCTGCCATGGGGGCCTGTGGCTGTTGGGAGGGAGAGCTCACCTGGGAGATGAATCCAGACCAGAGGAGAGAAGGAAATCTCAGCAAGGCATCACACAGCAGCCAGGGGTTTGGAACACACCACTCTCCCAGGAAGTGTCCTGTAAGATGGTTAAATATGATGTGATTGTGCACAAACCTCACTAGTCTATTACTGAAAGGAAATCACAGAGAGCTGCTTCTGCCCTTGACTGTTTCAGAGCAGGCAGAACATGAGCTCCTGTTCTGGTGCAGCAAACAAACAAAAAAACAGACCATAGGGGGAAAAACCCCTCACATTGTATCACACTTTGGGGCAAATTCTCACATTTCCCTTTCTGCAGTGGCAATAATTCATGATTACCTAGGTCTGTGGAGATAAAAAGTCACCTTCAAACAGCATTCATGTTATGTAGCATGTTATCTCACTCCATGTCCTATTTTCTCCCCTCAGCACAAATGCCCAAGAAAGCCATAGCCATGCATGGATGAGAGCTGTACTCTTGTTTGGGTATCAGTTCCTAAAAGTGAGCAGCTCACTGCTTTTCCTGTGCACTCAGCAAGTATCAAAATTCTGGTGAACATTTATAAATGTGTATTTGCATAGACCACAGCTCAGCCAAGTAACCCAATCTTCATGTGAACTGCATGCCCTGCTATAGGAATTTCCACTTTCATGTAACTTAAGATATAAATCTGAGTGTAGAATAAAATATCTTTTCATTCTTCCAGCTATACCTAAGCCTCCTGATTCCCCCTTCTCTTTGGCACTTGCCACTCTCATTTATTTTCAGACTGGTAATTGCCCCCTTTACATTTCCATCAGCAGACCCCCACACATCCAGCAAATCTCCAGATTGCTTCTGCCATGTGTTAGGATTAATAATTAATGAAGACAGCTGATTGTTCCAAGTGACCCATTATCATGTCAGGGCAGAGATGAACTAGAGAGAAGACAGGATTCATTTCTGAACCTCCAATTTCAATATCAAAGTTCAAAATCGAAACACCACCAGCAAAATAAACCTATTTCTCTCAAGAGACTTTTTTTTTTTTTTTTTTCAGAGCTGGCCAGAACAGTCCTTCAGCCTGGAAAGCAGATGTTCCCATGCTCAGAGCTTTTCAAATATAAACTATTTTTTTTTCCAGTATGTGGCATTTCTCAGGGCTTTTCCGACATCCAGTATCATCCAGGTATTTAATGATAACCAAGAAGAGAAAAAAAAGAATGGGAAAGGGAAATGTACATTAGCATGAAAGATTAAGGAAATGAATATGTATAGCACACAAAAGAACAAAAAGCTGGAATACAATGGGATGCCACAGAGCAGAGTGGGAGGGCTTCTGTTCATTAAGTGTTGATACAGTGGATTGAAATAAAATTGAATAAAATCCAATTTAAATGCCAGGATAAAAAGCCTTGAACCACCAGGCAGGGGACAGAATGGATTTCTGTCCCTCAGAGGTCAGATCAATGCCTGACCGACAGCAGATGGTCGACAGCAGAAGCCTGCAAAAAATAAAAAATTAAATGGTTAGATCAGCTCTGCTGATTCCTTTTAATCCCATTCTTTGCTGTTCCTGTAACACAATATTTATCTCTAGTACAAAAAACAGGACCTATCACACAGAGAGGTGTCCTACCAGAGTTGGTATCTCACTAGTTTTCATCATGTCTCAAACCACCTGAAACAGTACTATTCAATTCTGCAAGAATAATTGATACTCGAGCAAGAGGACAGTAAATTCACCCACTGAGGAAAAGCAAACAAACAAATAAATGACAGCTCATCAATTTCTTTGAAGTCAGGAGCAAAGCTTCATTGGAGATGGCTGATTAGCAGCCTCCCTGCTTTGAGATTATTTAAGGATGACTGGCTCATGTTACATTTATTTCCTCTAAACTTGCTCTGGGCCATGTGAAAAGCAGGAATCAATTAATTATTTGCAGGACCATTCAGACAGTGCTACAAACAAAATTTAGGATTTCAATACAGCGCTTTTGTGGAGTGCAGTATCACATGGAGTTGTGCCACAAGAAATGAAAAAAAAACAGAAAAGTAAAAATTAATTTTCCAAGGGGTTATAAAATCACTGAAGCGTTTTAAGTGTGAGAACAATTTAGAGATGAAAATGTTGCTACCTGAAAAGTTTAAAGTGCAGAAGGAATAATCGCATAGTTTTCATTGTTTCCAGTTGTGTCTGCTTCCTTCACCACCCATAATTAATATTTACAGAATGCAAGACCTTTCTGAAGAGCCGTTCTACTGCCCGAGGCTCAGTATTTTTTTCAGCAGATGACTCACACTTTAATCCCTTCATGTCAAAAGGAGGGTGCTTACATCGTCTCTAGTTGGCTGCACAGCTGAAGTGGTGCTGCTGTGACTTCATTGTCCCCAAGGGACTCAGCATGTTTTAGTCATGACAGAAGGCAAAACCTGTGCGTGGTTATTTCAGGCAATCACTGAATCACTTTTGTGTTGTGCCTGCTATTGATTCGCTCTGAACTGCTCTTGGCTTTCAGCAATAGTGTCACTTTACCTGAGACGTGTCAGGGACTGCAGAGTCACAGAGTAGCCCCTAACATAAATTACAGACAGCTTACAATAGAGTGGATAAAACATCCTAAATGAGATAGATACTCCTGCCTTCTGTCTTAATGGAATACCTGACCTACTCTTGGATTTCTGCTCCAAAAGATGGGCTGGAATCTCCAGCAACCCCGTATGAGTTTAAGAAATGGGTAAATGATTTATTTTTGAGCTGCCAGCTCAAATGAGATTAGAATGCCATAATACAATGGTACCTTAAACACTGAGGTGATAATGCCTTTTAGCCACATGAATTAAGAAAACTCTGCAGTAAGTAAAAGAAGTTTCATCTGAAAGCTGAGTGGACAGCACATTTGAAGGTACTTATTACCCAAAAGGATGCAAGGACATTGTGCTTCTTCTCTGCAGGGAAAAGCAACCAAGACCTCTCCAGGGATTTTCTGAGGAGTTTGCAAAAAAGGCCTTTTTATCATTTTAGAAGAGCAATTACCAAACCACTTGAGCCATAGAGTACCAGCAGCTGTCTATCTTCATTTTCTCTGAAAATGTTAGAAGTGCAAAATCCATTGGAAAGCTCCTAGCAGAGCAGCTGGGGATTATTTACTACCCATGTCTCAAATGCGCTGCTCCACATTGAAGGAATATGCCTTACCCATGAATGATCTGGGAAACAGACAGTCCAAGCAGTTCACTACTGCAAACTGGATGTCTTGAGGGGAAAAACAGAGCTGGTGAGAGTGTATTTCAGATAATAAAGTGCAGTCAGTACTAATTAATCTGCAAAGAGACAATATGAACAGACTGGCTGGATCCTCTTTGTCTGGTTATTTTGCTGTGTGCCAACACAGAGCTATTCAGGGATACCAGAGCAGTTTGTTAAGTACATGACTGGGTGGTATATGACTAAAATTTCCTGGAATTACATATGCAGTTGGCTTTTCATGTACAAAAAATCTGACTCAAACCTGTGCTGGGTTAGCAGTGCCATTCTTTTCGTGCATTTTTCACTTGTGTTTCAAAAGCTGGATGAAGTTTCTGGTTTCAAGCCTGCAGATTTTCCCCCAAGACAACAATTTTGCACTTCTACTAGAGAGGGACAACAACTCTTCCCCACCCAAGATGAAGGGGAAGAAATAGTCTCAAAAATCAGACCTGTTGTCATGGAAACCAGAGCAAGGATTTTCCAGGCCAAAATGGATGCATTTATAAATCAGAGACGAGGAAAATCCTACCCTTTTATAAAAATACATTAAGTGGAAAATGTCTTTATCAGAGGAAGTCAGATATTTACTAGCTCAACAAATGCTGCAGTGTAAAGCAGCATGAGAGTAAATTTTTTTTTTCTATAATACAATATGATCTCATCAGCACCAGTGGTTCATGCATTTGAGAGAAAGGCAGTAGTAGCCATAGAAACAGCCTGCTCTTCCTGAGTGGCAGAAGGCATCGTGTGACACCCATTTTGGCTGCTGGCCTCACACTCTGCCAGATTTGTGGCTGCTTTTGAGTGTGAGGGGTTTTACTGATGCACCACAAACCACTGGAACCAGTTTGATTCTGTGCAGCTCCACAGCTTGGCATGGCCTCTGAGAGGAGGTACCTAAGGGAGAGGGATTCTTTCTGCAGGATGGGAATAAAAGGTGCCTCCAGAGGAGCTTGTAGAAACAATGCTGCTACTTTTCCTCCCTGTGTTGTTAGAAAGCAAGTTGCTACAGCACTGGGATAAAATCAGGGCCATTACACCATGTACTCTTCCAGTGTTTGTGTGGAGAGACAGACAAGTGAACAACAAACCTGCCTGAGGCCAAACAGCAAGACAAGGACAGACCTTGGGAAACCAAAAAAAAAGGTTTTTTTCATTTTTAAATCCCAACCATTCACACAAAGCATCTCACCACTTCGCCTTCTTTTCCCCACCACCATCAATCTCCCCTTCCCCACATCAGCTGCTAGCACAGAGCCCTCCCTAAAGGCGGAGCCTGCCTTGGACTCTGATCTCCTGTGACAAATTTTCTGTTTAGTGCTGGAAATTGCTGCTTCAAACTGCAACTTGAGCCCTGTCTGGGGACACAGGCTCTGAGTCACTTCTAGCAGCAGATGATTTACAGGCAGCCCCTCCAAGCTGGCCCAGCCAACTGTTATTAGCTCGGTCTCACTGGTACCTTACTCAGGATAAAAACACAGGTTATTCTCTTGCTTGTTTGCAATTCCTAATTAGGCCCAAGCTGGAAAGAGCCAGACTGACCTTTAACACCTCTTTGTACTGGCGAGAAGAGTTGGATTTGCAGTTTAAGCCTGCTTGTTGATAATGATGGTTTCACTCTCCTGTGATAAAGTGCAACTTGAAAACAGAAAACACAGAGAGAGCTGCTGTGCTCTGCTCTGGAGAGCATCTGTGGGGGACACATCTGCCACACGTGTTTTGTGAAGGTACTGGAGTACTCACAAGTGGAATAAACACTGAGATGGAAACAGTTTAATGCCCTAACTTCCTCCCACAGCTCATGGCTCCAGCAGGCAGCACAGCTGGATCACACAGGAAAAGCTGCTCCAGAACCAGGTTTTACAGCCCAAAGTTTTGAAAAAAACAAAAAAAAAAAACCAAAAAACCCACACCAAAACCAAAAAACAGCCTGGAACTGATTTGGGTAATTTGGCAATGCTGAGATGTACAAGCAGATGACTGCATACTATATATAGAATATATGCTATATATATATACATACAGCTCTGGGAAAGGCATGAGGCAGGAACAGCTTCCTCTCTCACACCTGAATCCAGTGTCTCACCTTTTCTTGGAGCAGAGATCCCAGCACTGAGCAGTCAGCAGCAACTGGGTGTTCCCACAGCCTGCACTGGTTTTGCTTTGGGCAACAACCATCCCATCGTGGGCACTGGGTTACTCAGTGGCTTTGGACTGTGGGAGACAGAAATATGGAAAGCAATCAAAAAGATGAGTTATGGTGGAAAATGAAGTACACTGTACAAAGAGAGAATGAATAGAAGAAATGCAGCCCAGGTGGAAGGGAAGCTGTGTGGGAAAACGAGCTGCACATAACAAAGCAGTGCATTGCCACTTACACAAACCCCTGTGAAACTGCACGAAATTTATTTGTTTACTCAATGGCTCTTGACATCACAAGCCATGATCGTGTTTCCACCACTTATTTTCAAAACTTAAGGGTTTTCCACACAACAGAGGACAAAACACAGGTTTCTTGTTCCATGGTGGGTGTCAATAGTGCACACTGCCAAGAACCACAGCTGCCCTGCTGAAAAAGTCTCCCCTCACAAATCTAAGATGTTTCAAGAGGTTTTCTCCCACTGCTTGGAGAAAGGGTCTGCATGCATTAAAGAGGTGAACAAGGGTGAAAATGAGTTCAGGAATGTTACCAGAGCTTTCCCATCTCGTAGTCAGACATGTTTTTGTTTGCCAAAGTGCTGTGGAATTGTTTGATGTTTTTCACTGTGTTTCCACCTCATTGTTCCTGATGGCGGTAGCACTTCCAGGGTTTGGGGTGGGCAGACCAAACAGTCTGAGCCCAAGGACACAATTGGGATAACAGCCTGTGAGGTGATCCATGCTCAGCAGCAGAACAAAGAGTCTGGGCCACAGTGTTACTGTGTCTGGTGCTGCCCACATTGCAACTGAAATAGATGGGATTAAGCTGTGTTCTGAGGAAATGAAACCTTCTGTTTCCATCTGTGACAAAAGGATCCTCTGCTTTCCATCCTGCAGCATTATATATGGAAACAGCTCAACTCACGTATTTTCTATGGAAGACTTCCTCATTGGAAAAAATACCCTCAACAAATTCTAAAATTCCTTCATAGAAAGCAGCTTGTAAATGAAAAAAAACCCCAAAATTAAACCAACCAAATAAAAGAAAGAAGCAAACCCAAAGACTTGATATTCGGTGAGAGACAGAATTCTACCACTTGACTCCTTTACTCAGTTACAGACTTGCTGTACTCTTCTACAGCTTCAGTTAAACACAGATCACAAACCTTCGCAAACAAAACAAGAGAGTTGGGTAATGCAGTAAGTAATCTGAAATTTAATTCAAACTAGGTCTGTGCAAAGCAGAAAAGAAACAAAAGGGGCTGTGTAGGGTTTCTCAGCATCAGAGGTTGCATATTTGGTGGAAAAGGTTCTCATGTTAAGGATTGTTTGCCTTGTTAAATTGGCTGTGGTTTATATGAATATTATCCCACCTCTAAGTCCATTTTCTAAAATCCTGCCATGTTCTAATCTACCCATAATCACAGAATCAGAGAACAGTTTGGAGGGGACCTTAAACATCATCGAGTCCCAACTCCAACAATCACATTCATCTGCTCACTGCACCCTTTCTCCTTTTATAGAAGAGTTGGTTACCAGCAGGCAGAGGGGTTTGTAAAGGGAAGTACAAAGCCTTGCAAAACCCAGAACTTCCTTTGTGACCTTTGAGGACTCCTTTGGGGTGAGAAGCAGACTTTGTTTTACCCTTTTATGGCAATCCCACAAGAACCTGAAGCCAATCCGGTGAGAAGCTGAGAAGATTCAGCTCCCACAGCAGCCAGTCACAGGCAGAGCTGAACAAAAAGGCAGCAGGGGCAGGTTTGGACCATACCTTAAAAAGTCAAAGGGATTTTGTGCTGAGGTCACCCCACAGATGAGCAGTGGGCTGAGCCTATGACTAGTTTCATCAAATAACATTACTGCAGGATTTCACTGTGAGTGCAGATGTGAAACTTCATCAAAACAGGAAACACGGAGCCTAATGGCATTAAAAGAGGTGAAATGACTTGTGTGTTCACTAGACCCTTAAACATGGATAAGGATGTTTTATAATTTAACTATTTTAACTCAAATGTGACCACTTTTGCAAAGGCCACAGCTCTGCGATAGAATGTAACTGGAACGCTGAGTAATAACTGGAAGTGAGAAGCATCAGACGTGTTTCCTCCACGTGACTTACAGCAGTGCTTATCTACACTCCAAGCTGCAAGAGGCTTGAACCTAAAGGCTTCTTTTGACCTTTAATCCCAACCTTCCTTTCCCAGAGGGTGAATACACCCCCAAAATACCCTGCTGAAAAGTGCCTCCGGTGTGTCTCACCGTTTTTGGAGTGCTCAGCTGCCTGTGGCTGAGAGGGCAGGAGTTCTCTCATTGCATGTGTGAATACTTTGAATTATAAGCTCTTTGGAACAGAAATCCTGTCTCTGTCTGCACAGTCTTTGGCACAGCAGGGTCCCTTTCTCAGCTGGCCTTCAGTGAAACTCAGTTCGAGGTATGAATCACATCAAAGGTGAATCAGAACGATTCTGAGTCACTGGCACCAGAGAGTAACAACTTTAATGTATGTATACAAGACCAATGAGCTGCAAAATGCCTCCGTTCCAACTCAAAGGAGGAGAAAAAATAATATTAAAGAAAATAAAAGATAACTGAGGTAAAACAGATGTGCTGGATATAAACACACAGCTGCTTAGCTCCTCATTCACTTCTATTTTGTTATCTCAGAATAATTTATTTTAACTGAAGGAGACTTACCTGAACTGAAATGAGGAATACCTGGAACTAAGGTCATCTAAATTTTCTGTGGTCTTGGCAAACTAATAAAACCAAACCTACTCCATTTTAAAGTCAATAAGTACATAGTCTTTTAAATAAACAGTTCGGGGTTTTGTGGTTTTGTTTTTTTTTCAAACACGTCTAACATCAGTTCACAAAATTAGCCACAATTGTTTATAGAACCTTCTTGTGTTTTTTCCCCCTTTTTTATGCACCAGTATATTCCTGAATGTCCTTAAAAGGCATCTTGGTGTATTCTCTCTTTCTTACTGGTAGAAACAAAGCGCTCGAGACACTTAAGCAGCTCTGCTGAGTAGCTGAAAATACACATGAGGAAGTGACGACTCATTTAAGGAGAGCTGCAAACGACCGCGTTTCCAGCTTGACTTTTTACACTCTAGGTGCAAAAAAAAAAGGCGTTGAAAGGGTGTTTAGCCTCTGACCTGGAATTTCCCCCGCAGCAGGAGCATAATCTGTGCGATTTAGTCTGAGTATCTTGTGGCTTTAAGAGCTGGCGGCCCTGCAGTTTACAGCCTAATGTCACAAGCAAGTGACAAAACGCCATCCAGGAGCAGCAGGAAGCTCGGGTTAGAGTGACGGGCAGGGCAAACAAACCACAGTTCACAGTCATCTCTGTGACAGACGGGCAAGGCTTGAACAAGAGGATAAATCTGAGCTAAGCCAGGTACCTTTCAGTAGATTTTGACTAATTCTGAGCTCAGTAGCTGGAGAAAAAGAGTAATGAAATAATTTTTTGTTTGTGAGGATGGTACTGGTCAATCAGAATTAGCTGGCCGGTTGTCAGTGCAGGGTCAGTAAGACTAGAATCTCTAGTCTTGAATCTCCAGACTGAAAAGAGGTCCTACAGAAAGAGATAAAGTGTGAAGCACAACCTGTAAAACAAACAAATGTAAATATCCAATTGCACGTGAAGCAATACATGCACAGAAACACTAACCTTCAAAAATAAATTAAAGAAGAAGATAACTTGAACGAAAAAACTTTGTTTTTCTCATTGTGCATATTTTGCTGCTCTCATTGGGCATCAACTGGAAATCAAACACCCTTTGGACTTTTCCCAGGACCTGCTCATGTAGCCCAGGGAGGGACTTCCATCAAGAGCAGAGTTTTGTGCTCACAGTCATTACAGAGTTAATAAGAAAGGGATTAACTAATTTATTACACAAGGTTTTACTTTTTTACACGGTGTGTAAACAGGGGAATCCAAACCCACCTGGAGCAGTGTTGAAGCCCGCAGTGTGGGCACACAGAGAACTTCCTAAACGGGTGATGCCATCGTGTGGGCAAAGACATCTCCAGCAGTTTGCAGAGGAATGTCATTGAATCCTAGAATGTTTTGAGTTAAAATGCTCATCTCGACCCTGCTAGGGGCAGGGACACCTTCCACTAGCCCAGCTTGTGTTCGCATCATATGAACATGCCGTTAATTCTTTCATTTTCACTTGTTATGTCCTGACCCTGCTGACAGGAGCTGGGTAACTCCTGTTCCTCTAGTGGTGATCTGAGAGAATCTGAAACAGCATCCACCCTGGAATTCTGGTCAATCTGTTTCTAAGGCTGAGCTGGCAACAAGGAGACTGCTCTAGTGTTTTTATGAAATTTTGCATCGGTGAAGGTTTAAAAAACACCCCATAATTAAAAATTGTGGTGTAACTTTATCAAGGTTTTTACTCATTCTTGCAAAAGAGCAAAACAATGCTATGGCTATTACAGACAGAATCAGGTTGGGTTGGAAAGAACCTTAAAGCTCATCTCATTCCAACCCTCCTATGGACAGGGACATCTTCCACAAGCCCCATCCAACCTGGTCTTGAAAACTTCCAGGGATGGGACATTAATAACTACTCTGGGCAACTAATTTTTAAATTTAATTTATTTTATTTAATTATTATATATTTAATGATCATTTAAATTATCTGCTTTTGTACATTTCTGCTTTCTGTTGAAAACACACTGATCAGACTATAATTAGAAATGAAATGCTGCTAACCTGTTCCATGGTACCTCATTGCAGGAACACTCACAGCACCAGATTTGTGGGAATTTGCCCATTTCCCCCCAATCTGAGAGGAGAAGGAGACCTCACACTGAGCTCAGGCTGCAAGAAAATCAACCAGAGTCAGACAAAGCGTGGACAAAAATGGTTTCACTGCTATGAAGGTGAAGACCTTGGTGTGCTGCAGGAACCAAACCCTATGGCTGAAAGAATAAGGAGAATAATGCAAATGGGATGAAAAGTTGACAACCTGAAGAAAAAAAATAATAATAATAAAAAAGACTGAGTTCTGGGAACAGAGTTTTGCAACTATTAAGGTTGTAATTTTTCTCCCAAGTATTCACATGTCTGACTGAAGGCATGGCCAGTCCCTGCGACCTTGCATTTATCCCTTAGCCCATGTACAGCCTTTTAACCTAAGCCTAGCCTCATTTTGCCAGTCAGGAGACAGAAACCGAACTTACACATTGAGAAATTGTTCTTCCCTCTTCACTATTGCCATTAAAATTCCCCGGAGCCTGAGTGTTTACCCTGACAGTGGTGTGTGTATTTATTACATACAGGCACACCCAGCTTTTCCCTTCCCAAAGCTGCTTCCAGCACACACCAGGGCCACCAACACCTTCCCACAGATCTTTCTGAGATTCCCCAGGACACTTTTTGGGATGCTTTTTAAAACACTTCAGCACAGGGCACTTGGCATCTCAGCCTTTACAGGAGCTGCAGGGGGTGGTCGCAATGTCCCAGCTATAGCTTTGAATTTTTACTATTTTGAAACAAGTTTTAGGGCCAAGGAGGCTGAGGGGAAAGGGATGCCTCAGGAAGACAGGTCTCCTTAGGGAGGAGTTTTTCATGGAAAAAAGCAGGGTCTCCTCAGGGAAAAGGGTTCCTGGAAGAGAAGGGTCTCCTCAGGGAAAAGAGTTCCTGGAAAAGCAGGATCTCCTCAGGGAGGACGATTTTTTAAAGGAGAGTTTCTTCAGGGAAAAGGGTCCCCCTCAGGGTGGACGGACCCCTCAAAACGGAGGCTTTCCTCAGGATGGAGAGTTCCCTCAAAAATGAGGGAAGAGTCCTCTCAAAAAGGAGAGTTTCGCCCAAAAAGGAGGGTTTCCTCAGGGAGAAGTGTTCCCTCAGAGAGAAGGGTCCCCTCAAGGCTGAGGAGCCCCTCACGGAGGCGGTATGGCCGCGCTCTCGCTCTCTCCGGAGCTCTCAGGCCGCCTCCTCAGCGCCTTCCACTGCGGCCTGCGGCACTGCCCGCCTGTCCCCGCCGGATCGCGGCGGCAACACCGCTGTCCCTACCCTTCCCGGCTTCCCTCCACTCCTTCCCTGCTTTCCTCCACTTCCTCCATCCCTTCCCTGCCTCGCTCCGCCCGTTCCCGCCGCGGCCGAGGGCCGGCCCCGCGCTCCGCCCCGGCCGGGCGGGCGGAGGTGCCGGATGGCGCCGGCGGGGCCCGAGCCGGTGTCACAGCGTGGGGACAGCGGGGCCGGGCCGGTGTCACAGCGTAGGGAAACCGGGGACATCATCGGGGACTCCGGGGCCGGCCCGGTGTCACTGTGCGGGTCCATCGGGGCCGGGCCCGGGCCGGTGTCGCATCCCGGGGGCCGTCAGGGGCCATTAGGGCCATCGGGGCCGGTAAGCGAGGGGCGGGCGGGGGGCTCGGCTCTGCCTCAGCCTCGGCAGCAGTACGGGATGGGATGGAATGGGAAGGAAGGAAGGGATGGGAAGGAATCCGATCCCTCCTCCGGCTGCGGAGGGATGGGCAGGGCTGAGCTGAGCAGGGCACACTGGGAATAAACTTGTCACGGACCCACTTTCTCCAGCGGTTCTCTGTTTAAATTAACAGCGTCTCCACGGTCTGTCTTCTAGGTTACAGTGGTTTCCATTCACCCCTCGGTGTTTAAACCCATGATCGGCATTTTCCTCAGGCAAATAAGGCTTTAGGCCTGAAGGTGAAGCAGCCACAGCCCGGCCTCTTATTTACGGTAAACAAAGTTAAGGACAGAAATACTGCTTTGGGCTCAACAGTGTGTCCTTCAGTGTGGCTGAAGGGCTGTGTGATGGGCTCGTCTACTAAAGAGAGGGTCAGGAAGGACAAGGAATTTGCGAAAAAACTCACTACAAAACGAAATTTTTATTCCATATTTGATCGTTCTCTTATTGTCACCCCAGACTTGTATCTTCCCCAGACAGATGGGAAGGCTGTTGGCAGTGGTGGCTGTCACTCTGGCCATGGTGGAATTTGGGGTTTCAGGTGCTGTTAGGTCTGTGCTGTGCTTCTGCAGGGACAAAGGCAGAGCACATGGTCCAGACAGCACTGAAAATCAAGTCTCTGTAATTCAGGTGACTCCTGGGACGTTGAGAGGAAGAGTTGTACCACTAGAAGTGTAAAACAAAGAAACCCCAAACCAACCCCCCACCCAAATTTAATTCTGGGGTACCAACTCCCAATGACTGATTTATTGGTTTAGTGTGAATCTGTGTTTTTAATGAGTCTTGAATTGTGTTCCTAAATGGTTTTGTTCCTTTGTTTCAATTTTTTTTTTGAGTGCATCCGTAAAAAAAGCCCCTCTCCTGTGATTTTCAGAGACTTTGCAGTGCTGGTGTTTCAGTGCCGCATCATATCGGCAAACTTAGGTTCACTCCATTAATGCACCAGAAAGATACAACATAATCTGTCATAACTAATCCATTATCAGATTTTTCCCTTCATGTTAGGGGTGCATTCCAGCTGTCAAACTCACGGTCACTTTGTGTAAACTAATTTAAACATCATATTGGTTCATAAAGATCATATTGGTTTTTCCATTTGATAGAGACTTGACAGAGGCTTGCATTGGTGGCCAGGGTGGTTTTAGCCACGAGCTGTCACACTGTCAGCTTTTAAAGCACTGTTACTGTTCACAGATGTTCTGCACGTTCATTCAGCCTTGGTGAATACGGAGGCTAAACAGTAGTTTTAATAATTCTGTAAGGCTGCTAATTTGCTCTTCTTGTAAAGCTTGCACCAGTTGTTAGTCTGTTTGATGTACCTTTCATGGCCCTTGTGATACCTTTCTGTGTTTAATGTTTCTTTTGATTTTTTTTTCTTTGCTTCAGGTTGAAAAGATGGGGAATGCTGAAAGCAATGCCTACCAGAATCACCTTTCCAGATTTCTTCCTGAGGAGCAGTCTGACATTGATGGACTGTTTGACACCTTATCAGGATCGAGTGGCTCAGCTGGAGCAAAAAATGCCAAAGCTGCAAAGAAAACTATGACTCTGGCAGCACTACAGGCAAGACAATCTGTTATTCATGCTATATCTGGGGTGTAGGGCATTGAACAGAATTTCAGAAATAAGCTGTAGAGATGTGGTATTTTTTAATTGCTCATCTCAATTTAATTTTTTATATTTTGGGACAGGACAGACATTTAACTTTTCTTGCAGTTTAACTAGAGCAGTGACTTTCAGGTTTGCATTTATCTCTTAAATTGAACTCTTGGGTCCATTTGCAGCTTTCCTGATTCTGAAGTAAGTTGAGTTGTATGGAAGTATTTTCACAGAGACCTGAAGGATATTTTTACTCCTGGAGTCTGTAGTGTGGGATCATTCACAGATTGTCTTGAGGAGCTGTCACAAAGTCAGTTTTTATTTGGTTATGCCTGTCTCCCTCGACATATCACTGTCTCTAATCACTTGTACTAAAAGGAGAGAATTCAATTTGACTTGATTAAGCTGTGACTCCCTGCTTTAGATAATTAACATGCATTATGCTTCTGATTAACTTTGCATTCATTTTCTAATCAAGAAAAGAGAAAAATGAGTCATTGGGATGCTTCATAACTTCAGCTAGTCAGGAACTAAGTGGCCAAATGAATGTACTGGTAAAGTGCAGTTTTTATATATTACACAGATAATGGAGTCAAATTAAAACTCATTGGAAGCAGCAGGTTATTTGAAGGTGTTCAGCAATGCCTGTGCATACAGACCAGCTTCAGCCTTCCTGGCTGTTCGTGAGCTCTCACCAATTTTTGGAACACCAAGTTTGGAAATGATGTTCCTGCTGCCTGGCTCTTCAGCACTAATTCATTCAACGTCCTTGGTTCTTCTTAATTGTTTGGGACCTGGCAGAAATTCTCTTTCTACCTTTGCCCTAGATCAGTGTGATCTTTGATGAACATTTACCTTTTCCCTTCCTGCCTTTCTGTTGGCCATCTTAAATTAAAATCTTATGGAAGACTTTCTGTAGGTGCAGGGAGAATGGCAATGGCATTTCTGCCTTGTAGGTGACAGTGCTCTTGTCTGGACTGAGATGTGACAGATTTGATCCAACAACAATCTGGTGAAGCCCCAAAAATCACCTCCTGTGCTCTGCTTGGGTTACACATCTGGGCCAGGACAGGCTGCACTGCACAGCTTGGGGAAGCAGGTAGAGCAGGAACCTCTTGAGAATTTCATGAAGCCTTTTTGCAACAAGGGTTCTGAGCTATCAGAGGTGTGAGTTAGATGGTTATTAAGGATTCCTTTTTTACCCACCTCCTTTTTTTCACACCCCAGGTCCACTCTTTGAAATAGCTGGAAGCAAAATGAAGCAGCGCAGTGAAGTGGTGGGATTAGGTAGGGAGTAGGTAGGTAATTCAGCAGTAAAAAACCCTTGAGTATAATGTTTTAGTTGTGCTCCCTGCTGCCTCTCCCACTTCAGGCTCATGCAGGATTTTTAGAAAGCCTCTCAAAGACAGCTGTACCCCCTGTGAGCACCCCTGCCTCGCTGTGGAGCACTCTAATGTGAGAGGTTGTGGCTGCTGTTGCTGCTGCTGCTGCTGCTGGGATCAATGGGAGTTGGAGCACTGACGTCAGTGCAAGCAGTACAGAGCTCAGGGTATTGGATCTCTCCAGCCCAGCAACAGCATTAACAACATTAGCAGCAAATGGGAGCAGCCCAGGTGGCTTCCCAAGAGTGGGATTGAGCCAGCAATCAGTAATAGCAGCTCCCCTGAGTGGAGCTGGGCTTTTAGGCAGGTGGGGCTCCACTGATTTCAGCACAGTCCCACTGAGCTACACCCCATGTGCAAGAGTCAAGGCAGGTCCTTAGCACATCTCTGCACAGTGAGGACACTGGGTAATCACATCCTCCTCTGTGCATGTATTTGAGATGATTTATTTTTAAACTGTGTAATTACCTTCAGCACTCTGAAAGTTGACTCCAGAGTCAGATGTTTCCCACAGTGCTGTGATGAATGATGATATACTCCAGCTAGATTTCAATTCAAAGGGCCAAGCATGCAATTCAGATGAATAAGTTCTGATTTTGACTCTCTTAACAACAGGGATACTTTTTAAAAATTGGGTGATCTGTGCTTCAATTAGTTGTTTTGCAGGGGGAAATTTTCCAGGATTGTTCCTCACGTGTATGTGGGGTTAAACACTGCCCTGAGGACAAAACTGAGATGTGGAAAACACTCCACTTCATGTTTAAGTGAGCTGCACTATTGAAAGCAGAATTGAAACACAATATTGAATGTCTTACTGGCAGAGCTGTAAACCTTTGCCACCAGAGTTATCACCTGGAAACCTTTGCTAATTTCTTACTAAGACTTTGCAGTGTTGATTTTTTTGAAGTCCTGGTGCTTCTAGAGAAAGAGTGTCAACCCAAATCACTAAGAAATCACTATAAAAATAGAGATTTTTAGTTCTTTGACAGAAGTTTATTGCTGTTACTACAGACCGTGTGTCAGCACAGATGAACTGGTGTACATCAGTTACTCTTCATTTGTAAAATGTGCTCTTTGGTGCTTCTCTCACTGCAGGCACACACCCGGGAGCCCCTGCCAGAGCCAATGACTGCTCGCTTGTACAATGGAATGAAAAGCATTGACCTGCCTGGCAAATCAGCCGGGCTGAGTGAACAGATTTCTAAGGAGCAGTTTGTAATTTTTATGTCAAACCTCCTAAAAGGGAATGCAGATGAGAAGATTAGCATAATAATGAGAATGATCGCCAAGACGGGAGGGCCTCTGAAGGGCAAACAAATCCAAGAGGTAAATGAACAGTTAAATGTGTGCCGAGGGGACAGTGAGGGAGCAGGGCTATGGTTAAGAGCCTGCAAGGGCTGTGGTGTGGCTGGTGCTTCTGGGATCTGAGTAAAATGCTTTCTAGAGCTTTAGTTGCAGGATCAACTTTGGAGATATCACAGAACAGTAATTCGCCGGCAGCTCCTAACGCTGCAAAACTTGATCCTCTCCTCCCTCTTTCATTCCCTGTGTTATGGAGGTGCTTTGTGGAGTAACATGTACAAAATGTCTTGAAAAAGGATCCTTTTCAAGGCCTATGGCACTGAAATAGCATTTCTGTAGTTCCTGGCTTGTCATGCCAAGAGATGTTTCCGCCTTCGGGATTACAGCATCACTACTGCTTGACTTTATCTTCAGACAGTCCTTTGAAACTCTTGGAAATTTCACTGGGAAACACCAAAATGGTGATGTTTTAATCTGTTCAGTTCACAGAGGATCTGATCACATCTGTAGTCCATGTACTGAGCTACAGGAAGGAGCTGAAAGGTTGGAGTTTGGAGAACACGAGGGATTCTTCAAGTGGTGTCAAAGCTTTGGCTTCTGAGCTGCTCTCAGAATTGAAGCTTCCAGGTAAGCAGCCCTGATTCAGCATATCCCAGAGCTTGTGCACTCACTGATCTCATGAGAATTTCTCTCTTAAGGTCACATCTTTAAATTTAAAGGGTAAGACCAAAATTTCAAACCTGGTGCTTAGAAAATGGCATTGGAATTTTATTTATTTAACCTTACCATCTTTCTCCTCTAAATTCAGATGAGATTTTATCTGAAGTCCCAGTTTGTCTTGAAACATGCCTATTTTACAAATACCTGACTTGTAAATGATAAGAATGGGCATCTAAATAATATTTATTTAAATAAAATTTATCATGTATTTTTGACT
>VRYO01000704.1:3323640-3339061 GCA_009812075.1 Sialia sialis
CTCTGGAGTCCAGGGGAACAAGAGCTGCTTTAGTGTCCCAAAACCCCTAGTTTTATCCTGGTGAGAAACATTGGGCTCTTCTCTCTGGCTGGAGCATCTCCCCATGGGATGCAGTAATTTTCTCAGTGCCACAGTGGGACTCAATGGCCATGAGCAGAAGAGAACTCCCTGTAGGAAGGATGGGTTGTGAAAAGATAAAGAACACTGCCCCAGCTGGTTTATAAAATATGGCCATGAACAGGAGATGTCCCCTTTGGAAATAAAGAACACTGCCCCAGCTGGTTTCAATGGATGGCCCATTAACAGAATGTCTCCCATGGAGATCAGGATCACTGCCCCACCCGGTCTCAACAGATACCTTTGATCACACCCTGTACTGTAACCCAAGACAAGTGGGCACTGCTGAACCAACCTCACGTTTCATGAGTTGTAGTTTGGAGTCAAGTTTTCTAAATCATGACAGCCCAACCAAAGAACACCACAGGTAAAGATTTCTCAGTTCTATGGTTGCATTTGCTTAATGTAGTTGACACTTTACTGTTGCTGGCTCCTTTCACATGTGGTTTACAAGTTCATTATAACAATGGAGTATTTTGTTTACACTGAAAAAATCACCTGATTATTTTCCAGATGGGGAGGCTTACTCCTGTTCTGTGTCTTATTCTTTAGATGGGACAAAACCTGTGGGTTCCCAGCTGCTGGAGACAAATTTTGACCGCAGTGTCATTGAGGACTGGGTGTACCGAGTTCCCCAGATCTCCGTTTTCCTCAGTGTTGTCATCAGGCAAGGCCTCCACGTCCTGCATTCCCTCCCGGACCAAACCAACGACATCCTCAACCTGCTCCCTCAGTGCAAAGGCATCAAAGGACGAGGGGTTGTCAGTCTCTTTGACATCCCAGCCATCATCTACATCAACTCCCACCTGCCTGCTGAGATGCAGCACAAGTGGCAGCTTTTGTTTTCCTCCAGGCTCCACGGGGAAAGCTTCTCACAGTTGTGTGCTCATATAGTGAACAAAGGGCCCTGCATAATCATCATAAGGGACTTGGATGGTTTCCTCTTTGGTGGGTTTGCATCTCACTCCTGGGAGGTGAAGCCACAGTTTCAAGGTAAAACTCATTTTTCCTTCTTTAGTATCTCTGGTAAATTCCCTGATTTTTGTACAGAATCCTGTCCCCTTAATGGATTCTGTCCCTTTAATGAAACAAACCATTTCTACCATTTCCAAGTGAATTTTTCTGTAGCGAAGATAACAGTGATTTTCAAAGAATATAAAACACATGCAAAGTTATTCTCAGCATGGCAGTCAGGCATGTTGCTGATTAATATTTATAGTTCGTTATTTGATAAGGCTTTTAAAATTGCAGGACTTATTGACCACAGAACAAGTTTTCAAGGAAATCTATCAAGCCCTGTAGCTGCTTAGGTTGAAAATGGGATGAAAATGAATGAAGTAGAGCACAGATGATGAATTTGTGTCTAAATAATTTGTCCACACGATGGCAGTCCTCCATCAGGAATACCCGAGCCTCCTCTTGCCATTTGTGCACTCTCTTTTTTCCCCTTCTAAAATCCAGCAGTCAGAGGATTCTTTGGACAAGATAAACTTCTTGTTCGCTAAAAAGTTTGGGGGGAGAAGAGAGAGCTTTTGAATAACTTTTTGGAAAGAATGTTTCTGATGGATTTGTGAGGAAAAAAACATGGGCTGTGGGTATTTGGTGTTGCTGGGAATCCTCACTCTGGCTACATTAGAAACTCAGTTCATGTGCTAAATGAGTATTTGAAAATTACCACTTTACAGTTAGTATAATATTATTTTACACTTTCCTTGTGTTTTTTCCTGATAGAGAAACATATAAAGCCTACAGGGCAAGCACACCGCAGGTGCCTTTGAATCCTGAACTGGGCATGATGAAAATTGTTCTGAATCAATGATTTTTGTATCAGTGTAGTCAGAACTAGGGATGTCTGCATTCACAGCGGTTTGTCCAGATCTGTCAGCTGACCAGTTTTAGGTGATATAATACAGGCTGGGGTAGGTGACATAGTGACATAATGTCCTAGTGGTGCCTCTCACTCTGCCCTTGATCACAGCTTGTAATTGCATTGATTTTTGTGACTGCACAGAGTTCACTGAGAATAAAAAATCCAAATCTTGATGGGAGATCTACCAGCTTTCTGAGATGGTAGCTGCTGTCTTTGAATTATTCAGCTTAAATTATTTCTTCTAACTTACTTGTAGGCAAGTTATTGTTTGACCTCTTGTCTGACCTGAGGTGCTTCTCTGTTTGCAGGTGACAACAGATGCTTTCTGTTTTCTGTTTTCCCCACTCTGGCTGTGTACACATACACAGGGTACAATGACCACTACATGTATTTAAACCATGGCCAACAGACTATGCCAAATGGACTTGTAAGTATTCAGAAATGATGATTTGGAAATTGGATTTGTGACTGATGCTTGGAAGTGTTCTGTGTGTATTTTCTTTCTGAGAGCAGATTTATTTCACTTGGTATTCTCTGAGGAAGTTTGCAGGCCTGAAGCAGCACAAAAAAGTGATCTGTGTAACTGAGGATTCTTCGAGTGGCTGCTCTCCCTGCCATACCAACTGCTCATGAAATTATGGAGGAGAAAGCCCATCAGAATGAGAGTGCAGACATTGCAAGTGGCTGTTGCTGTGTGATGACAGTGACAGGAGCTCCTGCTACTCAAGTTCACAAATGAGCTCTCCAGATGCAGAGGAGTTTCTACAGAGCTACAACACAGCACCTCTGTTGGAAATGCTTTGTAGTTTTGGAGCATTATATGCCCATGACTTTGGGAATTGCAGCAGGCTAGAATTAACTTGCTCTAGAGAAAGTGAACAACATCAAATTACATTATTGGTTTCTGTAGATACTTTTGTAAGTGGAAAGGAGGCAGCAAACCCAAGCACTGCCACTCTGTATGAATGGAACTGTTAATAGCCAATAAACAAAAGCCAGGAGCTTAATTTCTAGCAAAAGTCACAGATATTTGTGTTCTGTGAAGCACAGAGGTAGGGCAGTATTACTCAGGTAAATTTTTTGTTGTACTCAGGAATAGATGTGGGTACGGAAGCCCAGCTTCACTCAGAATCCCCTTTTTCTGACTACCCACAGAAGTGTGGGATAAATACTGACCACAGCAGCTTACTCTCAGGTTTGCTGACTTTCCCAGTCTGTTTTCCGTGTTGTCCTAGTTTGGAGGACAGGTGTCTGCTAAGAAATGCAGAAGCCTCTCTTTGAAATGGAGAATGTAAACCCCCTCCCCTCCAAATTATTATAATTTTGAAATTAAGGGGCTCTCAGGCAAAGATGTGGGAATTAGGAATAACAGTTCTTTACTGGGGAAATTAAAATAGAAATACAAAGAACAAACCCCAAACACTGACACAGTCAGAGTACAACCTGACACCCCATCAGGCAGGGTGCTGGTAGCAGTCCAATTAAATGGTGTCTGTAATCCTTATGCAGTGACAGATGTGGTTCAGTTGAGGCAATAGTTCTGAGGAAGGTGCAGTTTCTCTCTGAAGATCCAGTGATCATGTGGAAAAAGTCTGGTTTTCTTCTGGAGTCCAGAGGAAAAGGGGCTGGCTTAGTGTCCCAAAACCCCTGGTTTTATCCTGGTAAGAAATGTTGGGCTCTTCTGTTTGGCTGGAGTAACTTCCAATAGGATGCAGTAATTTTATCAGTGCCACAGTGGGACTCAATGGCCATGAGCAGAAGAGAACTCCCTGCAGGAAGGATGGGTTGTGAAAAGATAAAGAACACTGCTCCAGCTGGTTTATAAAATCTGGCCATGAACAGGAGATGTCCCCTTTGGAAATAAAGAACACTGCCCCAGCTGGTTTCAATGGATGGCCCATTAGCAGAATATCTCCCACAGAGATCAGGATCACTGTCCCACCATCAACAGATGATGATAGAACAGACACCTTTGATCACACCCTGTACTGTAACCCAAGACCCCTGTGCAGGATGTGTTTCATGTCTATTCTCTCCACAGGGTATGGGTGGACAGCACGGCTACTTTGGGCTCTGGATAGACAGCGACTATGGGAAAGGCCACAGCAAAGCCAAGCCTCGCTGCACCACCTACAACAGCCCTCAGCTGGCAGCCAAAGAGGATTTCACACTGGATGCCATGGAAGTGTGGGCAGTGGGAGACGCCCCTGAGAGTGCAGGGGTAGGTGAAACTGTGAATTGAACCTGTGAAATTGTGTTGGAACAGAAGTTGTGAATGCACAACTCATGGTTCCAGATTTCTGTTTCAACACTGTCTCTCCGTTGTAGTGAATAACATTTTCTTTACCTGGCCCTGTGGTGCCATGTGTTTTGTAGCACCAAATTGCAGAACTGTAGTGGAATTATTGAAGGTGCCAACAAGAAAGAATTATCAGGGGCCGTGAGATGATAGAGTCAGAATAGCAGCACTGTGAATTTCAAAAGGCATTTTTGATATTGAGGAATGGTCTCTGGGAAGGCTCAGTAAAACCCAGAGTTTCTAAAAGCACTGGAAATTCTCAAGTCCAATCTGTAGTTCAGAAAGAGACCCAAAAGCTTTCTTTATCACTTTAAATTTACTGTTGTTTTACTATAAATTTACGTGGATAGGTTTATACCAGTCTTTCTGCACTTGGTTTATTTTGGGGTATGAGTAGGAGCCCTCTCTCCAGCCTCCTCTGTCCCTGTAATTTATTCTCTTATTATTAAATTGTCTGGTTTGTATAGTTTGGTGGGGTTTTAAGATTTATTTCTTTTTAGTTTTTACTTACTTTCATACTGAATTCATGTGCCCTGACTTCACTGTTCACATAGCTCTAAGTAGAAACAGAGCAGACTGTTTACAGCAAATGTTGAATTGTAACTGGATCTCTTCTTTAAAAACTCCACATCAGCACTTCAGACTGAGGTGGGGTTAACCAGGATGTCCTGGATGGCTTGTAACCTGAATAAACTTGAAATAGCTCACTGTCATCTTAGGAAAATTTATGGTTATTTTATGTAGCTGCAGCACTAAAAATCATTTGATGTATTTATGAATTTTGAAGTTGCAAATACATTTTCTCTATTGTGTCAAGCTTGCAGATCACATCACTTACAGACTCTTGTGTGTGTCCCCTGTAGCCTGGTACTGACACTTCAAACTGACTGTATTTTATTTTGTTTTGAAGAAAAAGGGTAAGAAGAGTATCCTGGATGTGGATCCTCAGGCTCAGGCCTTGTTAGAAATGGCTGGGAAGAGCCGTCAGAGTGAAGGTCTGCGGGAGCCCATGGAAGAGGATGAAGATGATGATGAGGAGAAATAAAGCAGCCACAGCAACACAGAAAACCTTGACTTTTACTTGCTTCAAGTGGTGATGATGTCTCTTGGACAAGATATTTTTTCCTTTTTTTTCCCATTTAGGTCTAAAGCACTGTGCTGCCTGAAGGGTTTTGTTTGGGGAGGACAGAAAAATTAACTGGGGATGTAATCATTAGGCATGGCTGGGCTGGAGCTGAAAATGAATCTGCTTTCATTCCCAATAGATCACATCTGCACACTGAATTAGAATCAGCAGAAGTTATTGGCAGTATGGAGAACTGAAATGTACATAGTTCTATATTTATAAAGCCTGTTCAGGCACTGATTAAAGCTCTGATACCTCAACTGCACATATTTATTTGCATGCAGTGAAATTAGTCAGCAAAGCTTACAAGCTGTGATGATGTCTTACACTGGTGAGCATAGAATAGTCCACGTGATGCCATATGAAGGATGCTACTCATTTCCATTGCTTCAGGTAAAACATTGAATTTCAAGCTTTCTAAATCAGATTTTCAGCAGGTGATTCCATGTGAGCTGTAGGATGTCCAGAATAGTTTTATATATTACACTATCCCTAGTGCATCTCACTTTATCTGTTTCTGCAGAAATTTGTCTGTTGTCTGTTTTAAACTTAGAGCAGAATCATTGGAGCCATATTTATCCTAAAAATGGGCCATACCTCCAGCAGAATTCTCTAGAGAAGGTACATTCTTTAGTAGCCTCATGAGACTGGAGTAAAAGATCAGGCTGTAAAAAAGGCTCAGTAAGAAGCAGCCACGTTTAATTGGGAATAGGATCTGCAGATACCTTGTGAAAGAAATAAAAATCAGGATTATGTCTGTAAAATGTTTAAAGAAGATTGCTGTATGCTTTATTTCCACATAATGAAGCATTCCTGTATTATGGAAAAGAATCCCCACCGTGTGAAATGCAGTTGTTGGGATTTGTGCTCTGTTTTGTGACTGTTCACCAGTCAGCAGCAGTTTTGTCAGCTCTCTTATACTCAGGACTTTTCTACTTGAATTATTCCCATCTCTCAGAAAATATTTGTTTGACCTTGCTAATTCTGTGTGAAATTAATGTGTCAAAAATAACCCTGATTTCTTCCAGGGGCAGTAATTTCTAACTCAGCAACAAGTGTTTGGTTATCAGTGTCTCTGATTGTCAGTCTTTCTCCTCCTGAGGAAAAGAATGTATCCAATCCCCTTTGTCCTGGCATGAGTTTGTCTTCTTTGCCTCTTAGAGAAAAACAATAGAATTCTATAAATTCTGCTCATGTGGCCTTCCTTAAAATTCTTTCCTTTAGTGTTTCCCTGTATGAGATTTTTCCCCCCACCTTATTTTTCATAGCGAGCCAGATTTAAATACTCTGAACAATCTGCACTTGTGCCTTAATGTAGATCTCATTTTTTAAAATTACATTAAACAACATGAATTTAGTCTTAAAAGGAGAGCATGAGGAAATCAGTCCAGCCAGGCATCCCAGGACTCAGCTGTGTGTTTTGTAGAGTACCTGAACAATGCCTGGGGCATTGATGTGCTGTTTGTTCCAGTACAGAGAGGCCTGGGAGAATGTCCTTCTGTGCTCTATTTGCTTAGAGAAACCATATAATCTCCCAAATTTGTAACACACAGAAAAAAAAACAAGCATCAGAACAATTGCACTGATACTTTTGTACAGTTTTGTTCTCTCTGTGTATTAATAACTCTAAATTTCACAATGTAAGGAGTGGTAATGATGCTGTCTGTAAGTGTGGCGACAGCAGCTTTTGTTTGAACATTCTCAGACTCCCACCATGAATCTCAGAGATCTCTTTCACTTGGCAGTGACTAAGCCTGTTAAACACTCCCAGGTGGATGAGACAGTTCAATTTCAGCACTTAAATATAAAATAAATAGCTAGACTTTATTTTCCTTCCACTACAAGGCAGAAGCTTGTTTTTGAGAACTGAGACTATCTGCAAGGGTATAAAAAAAAATAAATTGAATTGTACAAAGCCACTTCCCACCAAAAATATTTCAGTAGCCAGGTTTACTTTGATTTTTTAATGAGTATTAGTATACTCATATGTTTCAATATATGTTTCTTTCTAGACTATGAATCCAAAATAAAATCATGTTTAAACTTCATCTTGTGACTATCAGCATAGCATTGTGACCTCTGAAATTGTAGGTTTTTGACAAGTTTGTGTGTGAGACTCTTCCTCTTCACTTTGAAGTTTTTAAGCTGGGGCAAGAAGAAAACTGACACTGGCACTTTAGCAAATGTTCAGTGAAACGTTATTTACTAGGATGCCACTGATCCAACAGCAGATGGGATTATTCCAAAGTGTTCTTTCAATGTAAAAGATGGGCTTGGGAGAGACTCAGTTTTTTTTTTAACCTGAACCTCATGGTTCAGAAATCTGGGCTTCATGCTCATGCACCTGAAAATGTCCAGAAAGCTTTTGTGGGCAGTGGGCTTAGCTGTGATCTGAACAGCTCATTCCCTTTTGTGCAGTTTTGACCCAACTGCAAAGCTCAGCATCCCTGCTCTGTTCCTGACTCATCTTGATGCTCAGGCTCTTGTGGAAGTGAGTCCCTTTCCCATTAAATCATCGTTGGGTCTGATCAGATCCCTTTGTCTCCTGTCAGTCACACAGGTACAAAAAGGGACAGCTGAGGGTTGGCACTGCAGCTCCCTGCTCTGTTTGACAGCTCCCCACAGTTTCCTTGAAAGCCTTGCTGAGTCAAGCCTGGATATCTGGGAATCCAAAAACACTACCGAGTGAAGGAAAATAAAATGCTTCAAGGTTGCTCTTTTCCACCCTTCTAATTAAACATTAAAGGCTGTGTCTAAATCATGAGTCTCACTCAGATGCTTGTCAGCAACATTTTAAAATGTAGATTTTATTAATAAAAACGATTTTGATTTAAATAAATAAAATCTCAGTTTATGCACAATAGGTTTTTCTGTACAGGTCTTTTGTCTGGGGCTAGCACAGCTTTCTGGAGTACAGATAAATGTTATAACCTGCTCTTGGTTTAAAGCAGGAGCCACTCTGGAGGTTTCTGCTCACGTGGAGTGGGTAGAAGAGTCTCTGGTGAAAAGCTGTTGGTACAGATGCACTTCAGGAAGGATGGATTGGGATCATCCAGCATCACAGCTCTGTTCCAAGCGTGCTTTAGAGCAGCCTCAGTCAGTTGTGACATCCCTTTGTGTGCTTTGGGTGGCAGCAGCGCTTTTCACAGAGCTTGACGAGCTCGGACACCACGAACACTGAGGAAGCCAGGGCGGTGAGGAACAGCAGGTCTGGGAGAGCAGAGAGTGGAGAGAGCTCAGCTGGGCAGGAATCACACCCAGGGCCTTCCTCAGCTGGGAACTGGGCTGTGAACCACTGAGAATTCGGGACAGCAGCAAAGGGGCACCCCCAGCTGGGACAGTCCCCTTGGAGGATGGAAGGAATAATTTGGGATCCTGCCCCCTGCTTGTGACAGCAGCCTGCTGTAGGTGTAACACAGTGATTTACAGTAATTTCACGATTATAAGCCGCACCTTTTTCCTTGAAGAATCCAGCCTACCCCAGCAGTGCGGCTTATATTCAGGTGCGGCTTATCTATGGACAAATCCCAGTGAAATGCCAACCCGGAAGTGAGAGCCGGCCGGGGAGGGCGCCTGGGGCTGCCTTTAAAGGCTTGGCTGGTCTATGAAAACTGTTTGCAACTTGAGCACCTGACACCAAACCCCGCACTGGTAGCGATTCTGTTACTAATTTGTTACTTTATTACACATGGATCCTCACTTAAAAAAAAAAAAAAAAAAAAAAAAAGTGTGGCTTATATTCAGGTGCGGCTTATAATCGTGAAATTACTGTACATTAAAATCTGTGCTGCATTTCAGCTGGGAAGCTGAAGTCTAACCCAGCTTTCTCTGCATAATCTGAGAAATATCACCACACAGAGCTGGGAAATCTTGGCATGTCTCCATTTACTTGCATTTATGTGCAGTAAATCAAAATTCAGGATCTAGGCTGGGATAATTTGAAATACTGCTACTGTTTGGGTACAGCTCTGTGTAAATACACAGAGACAGGAGCTGTGCTTGATTTCCGTGCCAGTGAAGTGTTGGGAGCTCACAGAGCAAACTGGGAACGGCATCTGCTTTCTAAAGTCACTTTAAAGAATAAAAAACAACAAAACAAACCATTATTTATTTTGCAACTTACCTAACACTCCTAAATTCTCTGTCTGGAAGATCTTCTGTAGTGGAGGGATGTAGATGACAGCCAGCTGTCCCAAAAACGACCCAAGCACGGAATACAAGAACATGCGGTTTCGGAAAAAGCCGATTTCAAAGATCAGCTTTGTCTAGAAAAGGGGAAAAAAATTTAAAAAGTAACTTTTCCCAATCTCTGTTGGAGCTAAATGCCACCCTGTTTCTTTACATTTCATCTCCATTACTTTTGAAGTTACATAAACATTTAGAGCTATATAATTGAAAGTGTAGTTGTCCTTGAACCATGATGGATAATTTTATCTATATAAAAAGATAAAAATCATACTGCTTTAAATAACATTTAAAAAGCCCTCACTCTGCAAAATGCTGGTGTTCTAATGTTTATGTTTGTGATTTGAGACAAGAAATTCCTGCTGACAGAGCCATCTCACCTGAGAGCGACATGTCAGGGCATTGAAGAGGTCAAAAAACACAAAACAGGTAAAAGTCATCGTTGTGGTTCGGGGAGTTATGCCCCCTTTTGGGTTCTGGAAGCATACAAAAAATCAGGTTAGTTTAACCTTACAAAAATGTGCCAATACAATAGAAGAATTCAATGTTCCCTTTAATGAGCCCAGTCAAATTAAAGGGTAGTAAAACAAAAGAGTAAATTTAGTTCTAGCTCTTAAGGGTAGCATTCAGTTCTCTCTGCTAATTTTGAAGTTTATGATCTTATCAACTCTGTTTTAAATTCCTAAACTGATGTGGACTTTGAGTAAAGAGCATTTTAAATGAAATTACTGGAACTTAATGTACCAACAGCAATCATTGTACTTGGCATTTTCTGCTGGGAAAATGGAAAGCTAGAGGTGAAAATCCCTTAAAGTCCTGATGCCACATCAGGAAATAGGTTTCCATTCTAGATTGGAAGGACCAAATCAGAGGTAGCAGAGGGGCAGAGCTGGGAGCTGACCCTGCTTCCTCAGCCCTCTGCCCACTCTGATCCTTCCCCTTGGGATGGATTCCAGAAAATCCTTCTCATGTCCTCACTTTGTGCTGCCCCCGCCCCGATGGAAACAAGATCTGAGCGCAGATCTCCCTCACCTCCTTCCAGAACACAAAGAGGGTTCCACTGATGATGATGAGTGCTGACATGAAGATTTTCAGGATCAGGGATTTGCTGAGGATGGTGTCTGTGATGCACCGGGGGGGCTGCTTGATGGTGTCCCTGTCAACAGGTTCCACCCCCAAGCTGCCTCCAAGAGAAGCAGAGGGATGTGTTAATTAATGCAGGGGGTCCCAAAATGGACATCCTGAGAAAGCAGGATGGAGCTGGAGTTCTTTGGAATGCAGCATGAATATTCAAGCAAGGTGACACAAGGCTCAAATTTATCCAGGACACTGATAGCAAAGGTCTTTTCTGCATATTGAGCTGCTAAAATAACATTAGATCATCAGAGCAGTATCCCACCCCAGAGTGAGAGCTAACTGGGAGAGTGTGCAAAATGTGGAAGGTGTAACTATTTAGTTGTAATTAGCAGTTGGATGAGGTTCCTAAGTTTCTGATTTTGGGGCATATCCCCACTATTCCCTGGCCATTCCACCAGCAGGTGATGCTTTCAAGACAACAGACAATTCCTGGCCAAAAAATGGAATAGTAAGTGATTCCACCATAAAACAGGAAAACAGAGAAAACCTGAAGTGAATGTGAACTGCTTTTTGAAAGACCAGGAGGGAACATAATAACATAGAATAATTAATAAGCGCATCTTATTGAACCACTGATGATGACTGCTGAGGAATCACAAGTTTGTGCTCCTAGGCCAAGTTCAGACACATTAAACCCAAGATTATTTTGCTCACTGGACTCTCCCATACCTCTGTGCTGGCGGCCCATCCATGATGATGTTGATCCATAAGATCTGCATAGCGTTGAGGGGATTTGGTAGGTTGAGCACTGTCGACAGGGTAATCAAGCTCAGAGCTGAAATACTCCTGCAAAGCACAGAACATTATTCTGCAGGGTCTCACCCCCGCGGTGCTTCCACAGAGCTGAAGTGAACAGGAACTTACGTGCTCAACTGGAACCGCACAAAATTCTTTATGTTGTAAAATATACCCTTTCCCTCTTCTATTGCATTCCTGGAAGGGAGAGGAGAGTTTATTAACTTTTATTAAGTTTATTCATTGTTTTACACCGTGACACTCAAAACACAAATTTTCTTTGGTACCCTCATTTCAGTGGAAATGCAGAGCCCAGCTCAGGAGGAGTTTGTCAGTGCAGCTTCTCACGTACAGTTCCTTTATCAATGAGTGGATCTGCAAACCTGGGTCACATGGCCAGGTTTTGGGTCATAAAGCAGACCTGAGACCTATTTATAAACTCACTGTACCCTGCTCCCCCTCCCTCTTGTCAACCAAGAGAGCATTGCAATTATGTTTTTCCTCTGAGCTTCCTGGATGAGGCAGAGCACGAGGTAGAATCATAAAGTTTGGAAAACTCCTCCAGGATCATCGAGTCCAAATTTTGACCAACTCAAGCTCTGATCTACCCAGACTTCTAGGTGCTGTCAGATCCCAAATTAGCTGCAGCAATGAGAAATGTGAGAAGTGGCTTGGTCAGCACCACTTGGAAGGAAATTCATTGCCATGGAATGCAACTGCAGATGAGTCAGAGCCACCTGGGGCTCTCCACTTCCATTCCTCACACAACAGGCTTGCTGCACGGGACAGCCAGAAGACAGCTGAAGAGTCTTGGGAAGGATGAAATAGGAAAACCTTATAAATATGACTGCCTGGCAAAAGATTTTGAGAATATGGAAGCCATAAGCGAGATTGAAATGAAAGCCATCTTTGAGATACCAAACCTTAGTGACTAAATAACTAGAAAACAATACGATGGGCAGCTGAAAGTAATCCCCTCTTATTGAACAATTCCTTCTTCTGGAGAGCAGGTCCAAGGGTCAGAGCAGACCCTGCTGGCTTGGCAGGAGGGGTCCAAAGAGGAGTTTTTAGGATTTAAAGTGTAACATGGTATGGTAATGTAATGATTCTTATAGGCTGTGTGTAAATGCTGTAGGATTTGTATCTTGTGTTAGATTGGTTAGTGGAAATTAGAATATAACACAGAAGAAGATTTATTGTATTGTAATGGGAACCTCGCCCTCTTAGCCCTCTGAACTCTCTCTCTTAGCTTTTGCTATTACCACACTCTTAGCTCTCTTAGCTCTTTCTCTCACTCTCTCTCTGCCCTGCTCTGAGCTGTGGCAGCTCCAGGCAGGGCCCTTTGCAATAAACCACAAGTTCCAGACCTGGCTTTAGAGATCTCTCCATCTGTCCCGACCATCCTGCCCGCCGTCACCTCCAACAGTCTCCTACAGAAGAGTGAGAAACTCTCTGCACCTACATGACTTTGGAGAAGTCATCATCCACCAGGATCATGTTGGCAGCCTCTTTGCTGACGTCCGTGCCCGCCTGGCCCATGGCGATGCCGATGTCCGCGCATTTCAGCGCCACCGCGTCGTTCACCCCGTCCCCCGTCATGGACACCACGGCACCAGCCCTCTGCAAGGCCTGTGGGAGGGGACAGCTCACAAGAACCCGAGCCAGAACACAAACAAGCCACGCTGGCAATCTCACAACAGCCTGTGCTGTTTGCTTTGCTCTGTGTGTATGGAATGATCAGCTCTGTTTGAGGGCGAGACAGACTCGGCACCACACTGAGGACAAAACTAAGAATTAGGAGATTGGTTTCTTAGGAGTATAGGGAATCTCACAGCTCCAGCAGTAGTTAGGAAAGGGGAGTAAAACCCTCAGAAATCATTCTCCTGATTTTACAGTTGCTAATGCCTCACTATGTTTGTTTTGTATGCCCAGGTTCAGACTTGCAAGAAAAATTATGAAATCATAGAATCATAGAATATCCTGAGTTGGAAAAGACCCACAAGGATCATCAAGTCCAATTCCACAGCTAACACCTTCAGAGAAACAGTGCCAGTGCTCTAGCTGAGGTTTTACACTCCTTTAGTTGAGCTGATGCTGCTGGGGAAGACCAGATCACCCAAACAACTGAGGCTCCCTCCCCCGTGTTTTTGTGAGGTGTCCCATGAATTTCAGAGGCTCTCAATACCTTTATTATTTTTAGTTTGTGCTTTGGACTTGTTCTGAAGAAAATGGAAACCTGAAAAACAAAACAGAACACAGAAAAGACAAACTATAATCTCATATTAGATGGAAGCTATTGGAAATAGGCTTTTTTATGGAATCAAAGCTATTACATTTTGGACAGTGGAGGAGAGCTCTGCCTCTGTCAGTTGGTCCAGCTCTTCCCCAGACATGGCTTTCAGCTTCCCATTGCACAGACCAATATTCTGTCCTGCAAAGAAAAGAGATACTCTAAATATTAGTGGATTCTACAATCCTGGCAATGCTATCTGTGTCTTTTAAGAGCCTTACACTGAGATTTTGCCATTTCTGGTGCTAAAACAGTGGAATTAATTCACTGGAATTTGGCCCAGAGTTTGTAGCTGCTCTATATTCCATTTAATATTTGTTTCAATGGAAAAGCAAAAACTCAGTGAACTTTAAAGCCTCTAGTGCAGACACAGAAACGATGCTGAAGTTGATTATTTAGGGATAAAACACTTGACAGTTTGGTACCTATGGCCACAGCAGTTTCCAGGGCATCTCCAGTGATCATCTTCACTGACACTCCAGACTCAAACAGCACCTGAACAGCTTCTCTCACTCCAGCCCTTGGGGGATCAATTATTCCAACCAGACCGAGAAAGGTGAGTTTGCCAAGTTCTGGACCTGAAGCCAAAGCAAGTACTAGTAACAGAAGGGAGAGAAAGAGGACAAGAGTAAATTGTCAATGATGCATTTCCATGCTTTGAAAGGAATATTTAGAGGAGATATTAAATTGCCTGTTTTCCAGCAGAAAAAGTCAATAAAAGCAGATCTTTGGTCATTACAATCAGATCTTGTATAGACACAAAAATTCAGACCACTAAATAATAGTTTCTCTGAATGAGAGCATTTCTGTTTGACATGTTTCTCTTAGGATTTCTTTCTTTCTAATTTTAACTGTCTACCACGTCTTCCCTAAATGCAGATGGATTAAATCTGGACAGAGTTATGTTAAACCAGACACTATTAAACTACTAAGTTAAACAATAGCATGCCTGCAAAAACTTACACTTTTTTAAAAACCCAAAAATGTGCAATGTAAATTCAGCTAAACCATCATGTAAACATCCAGGCTCTGAACATTTTGTCTCTGTTCTTGGTGCACGCTCGTTATCATTCAATCATTCTGAAATCACTCAGGGATATTTTGCCAGGGGCTCATGTCAGTGTTGCTTTGATGATGGAATCAAAAGCTGCAGCAGCTGCCTGAGTTAATCACTTCCCTTCAGAGCAGTAATTTGCCATTGCCACAAGGGCAGATGATTTGGATATTGTAAATCAAGCGCTGCACAGGAGCTTCTAACCACAGGACACGGGGTGGGAGAATCTGTACATTAACTGCAGCATCCTCCAGATGCAGCTGGAGGTTGTTCTCATCTCTCACAGCCTGTCTGTGTCTGTGTTGCTGTGTTGAGATGTTCTGAGGGGATGTTTCTGCTGATGGAGGAGGTGACACGTGTGTGAAGCTCTTGTGGGCTGTGCTCTGCAGGCAGCTGGGGTCAGGAGATTGAGAGATTTGAGCCTAACAAAGGATTGAACTGAGCTTCAGACAGAAATCTCAGTGCCCAAACCCATGTGTGGACCTCCTCTCACAGTGGCTTCTTGTTGCTGTCCTCTCCAAAAACAAAACTTGGCTGAGCAGTGCTGAGGTCAGGCCCAGCCCAAACTCTCCAAGGCATCACCCTGAGTTTATCCAGATAATCACAGC
>VRYO01000704.1:3348682-3372780 GCA_009812075.1 Sialia sialis
GCTTGTAGTCTGGTGTGCCTCATAGTTGTGAAATTACTGTACTGTTTTTTCTTTGGCTGTTGTGTGGGATGAGGAGATGATGGTCAGAACAAGTGGCCCACACAGTCCTGGTTGTCTATCCATGATCCCTGCAGTTGCTTTGTGCTTTTCTCCCCCTCCAGCCTCCATCAGGCAGAGCCTGTCCTGTCCTTGGTTAGACACTTTGGTGTCCCTCCCTCACATGGGTGTTTTGTGCAGGAGCAGAGCTGAACCCAGTGCATTGACTCCTGGGACTGCTGCTGCTCACAAACTTTCATCCAAAATTTCCCCAGACAGGGACTATTACCTCCTCAGCCTGCATCATCTTGAACACCTCGCCAAACTGGGAATTTTCACCTGTGCCAATAACCACACCCTGAGAAAAGGGGAAAAGACAGATGGAGGTGGGAAAATCTCCAGAAAAAACAGAGAATCCAAGAAAAGCAAAACAAAACAAAACAGAGAATCCCAGACTGGTTTGGGTTGGAAGGGACCTTAAGCCCATCCAGTTCCACCCCATCCTTGGGCAGGGACGCCTTCCACTGTCCCATGGTGCTCCAAGCCCTGTCCAACCTTGGACATTCCAGGGATCCAGAGGCAGCCACAGCTGCTCTGGGCACCCTTGTGCCTCCCCACCCTCACAGGGAACAATTCCTTCCTAATATCCAACCTAACTCTGTCCTCTGTCATTCCCCTTTTCCTGTCACACCAAAATCATCTGTAATGAAAGCCCAGGAAAGGATCAGTGATGTCAGGACTCACTTTTCCCTTCCCATATCGCACCAGGGTCCCCATGAAAACCACATTGCTCAGCGTGGTGATGTCTCCGGCTTCCAGCAGGACACCATCAGTCTTGTTGCAAGGCTCAGCTTCTCCAGTAAAACTGGATTCATCCACCAGCAGATCTGTCACCTAATTAAAAAGATGCATTTCTGGCACTGCCACGACAAGGAATTTCCCCGCCAGGCTGGTTTGCAGCTGTATTTACCTCGATGAGCCTGAGGTCTGCAGGAACCCTGTCACCCACAGACAGGTAGATGATATCTCCAGGCACCAGCTCTCGTGCTAGAAGGTGCTGCAGTTTTCCTTCCCTTAGGCTGCACGAGGCAAATGGGGAAAAAAAAAAGAAGAAAGAGTAGCAGGCTGTGAGGTTTTTATTCCTTCTGCAATCTTGGGAATGTGGCTGGCAAGAAAGCAAGAAGCCTTGCCCCAAAGAGTTTCCAATGTAAATAAGAACAGAAAATCTTCACAGCAATGAGCAGAGGATTATGTTTGGTTTAATTCATAAACAGATGGGCAAGTTATGGATGATTTACATTTCAGGAGTGACTTAAACATTATTTATACAATAAGAAGTTGTGCTTTCATGCTTTAAATAATGAATTGCAGATTCTTGAACTTAAAAAGAAGCTTTTTAAAGCTAGAATTACCCCTGGCATTCCACTGTTTCATTCAAAGTGGAGCCTTGCAGGCAGTTGGATGCTTCTGGTGTCATATCATAAGTAAATAAAGAACCAAAGTGGGGTTTCTGAGCTGCAGGGTGAACTTTGGACCAAAGGAAAGCCCCACACCTCTTTGGCAGGGCAAGGCTTCCCTGAGCCTCACAACTTATTTCTGTTGGCCGTGACGAAACTGAATTGCAAAGACATAAATAGGAAAAACATTTCCTGTAATTTCCAGCCCTGATAGCAAACATCAAAGCCGTGGGGAAAGCAGTGTCTGATCCACCCTGCAGCTGCTCCATGGCCTGTGACCTGGCTGTGCCTGTGCCCAACACCTGTGTGTAGCACCAGGTGGGACAGGACCCCCAGCCCACCTGCACCTGCACTCAGGTGCTGCTTTGTGCCCATCTCCTGGGGTAAAAACTACCCTAAAGCAAAAAAATATACACACAGGTGAGGTTTTTCCTGCCTGGGGAGACAGTGACATGCAGGATGCTGCAGAGATGTAGAGCAGGATTTTTCTGGGACCCTCCCATCTCTTAGCATTTATTCAATTCCACTGAGTGCCTACTCCTTATTTCTAATTTTTCTAATTGTATCCTATTAATTAAACAAAAATTCTAATAATTTCTGATCAATACTGATTATTTCTTCCCCTTTCCCCGTGACCTGGAGCTGCAGCCATTCATGGTGCCACCCCTCCAGAGACCAGGCTCTCATTATGTGCACACCAGCCTGCAATAATTTTGTCCTCTCAGCCCCTCTGATCCCCTGCTGCAGCCACATCTCACCAGTTGCACTCGGGAGGCACCAGCTTGTGGAGCTCTTCCAGAGACTTTTCCGAGCGATATTCCTTTGGAGGAGAAGGAGAAGAAAGCCAAGTTACAGCAGAGCTCTCTTCCCTGGCAGCCACGGGCACGGGGCAGAGCTCTGCACAACCCACCTGGATGAAGGCCACAGTGACCACGATGAGCACGGCCTGGAACAGAGAGCAGAGGGCAGAGGGGTGTTACAGGTGTGGCACAGAGAGATGGGGTGGGAGCAAGACTGGGGCCACCACCGTGGGGACAAAGGACAGGTGATAACAACCATGGGGATGCAGGACAGGTGTCACATACCAGGGTGATGAGGGACAGGGGCCACCACTATGGGGATAAAGAACAAGTGACAACAACCGTGAGGACAAAGGACAGGTGATAACAACCATGGGGATGGGGGATAGGGGCCACCTCTATGGAGATAAAGAACAGATGACACCACCATGGTGATGTAGGACTGGTGACACCCACCATGGGGATGGGGGACAGGGGCTACAACTCTGGTGATGCAGGACAGGTAACACCCACTGTGGGGATAAAGGACAGGTGTCACACACCATGGGGACAAAGGACAGGTGTCACACACCAGAGTGACGCAGGACAGGTGTCACACACCATGAGGACAAAGGACAGGTGTCACACACCATGGGGACAAGCACAGGTGACACCCACCATGGTGATGCTCGCAGCATCCTCGTACTCCTTGGTGATGACACTCACTAAAGCTGAGGCCAGCAGCAGGAGGATGAGGGGGTTTTTGAACTGAGGAGACAAGAACAATGAGGAGTGAGAGGTGCTGAAGCTGAGCTGGCTGCAGACCCCATCATCAAGGGTGGGGTTTTTGTTTCCAAAACACATGAACCCCTCCAATTTTCCCCTTTTTGCACAGGCAGTGCTCCCCTTTGCAGACACACAGCACAGAACTGATCCCAAAAGCTTCTTAGATGCACAATAAGGACAAACAAAAACTTGACTGTCTTTTTAGAATCTGAAACCAGAAATCCTCTTTCTTCCTCTTTCTCATTTTTTCTTTAATTAATCTGCTCAAATCTTCACTGGACAGAGGGCTGTGGGAGTCAGGTGTTCATTGTTTCACTTTTAAACAGAGACTTTTGAGGCCCCTTTTCCTACCTGAGAAAATTACAGCTCTGTTTAACTGATGTGGGAATTGATGGAAAGGAATTAAATAGATAAAGATAAATCTGCCTCTTGGTGCAACAGATGTGTGGTGATGCTCAGCAGGAAAGCCAGGGCTTAAATTTATTCCTGGCTGGATCCAAAGGTGAAAGTCCCTCCATTTCTCTTTAGAAAACCGAGGCAAAAGGCATGTTTACAAAAATAGCAGCTGGAAAAAGTCACAGCAAGGGGCTGCTGATGCTCAAGGGCTGGGTGTGAATGCTGCAGGACCAGAGGCACCAAAAGCTTGCAGAAAAATCAGAGATGCACAAACAATCCCTTTGGTGTCCTTGTAGGAGAAACTGCTTCTTAAGGCTGAGCAGAAAGAAAACAGCGTCTCACTTTTTATCAGGAATTAAAGAATCCTTGGAGAGATTTAGTGGTGATTGCTAAAAGCACAAAGAATATAAAATATATTAACAAAAAAGGAACAAGCCATGAAATAAAAATGAAGTCTTTCCAAACAACTCAAATCCTTGTGATTCAACTAAGCAAGAAAATCAGTCAAATCAATGGTTGGAAATGAAAAATAAAACCAATCAAACAAAAGGCTCTAAAAGCTCTCAAAGAGAGGTGACAGACATATTAAATACTAATGAGAAATAGTGAATAAAAGCTGACTTCGAGGATAAGTCAGCTGGGGAAAGAGAAGATAACAAATATCACCTTCTGCCTGGCTTTTGGGACAGTTGGTGTGAAACTGTGGATGTCATCAGCACAAGGCACCATTTGTGAATGCACAGTAATTTCATGACTATAAGGCACACCCTTTGGACTAAAACTTTGATAGAAACCCGGAAGTGCGTCTTATAATCCGGTGTGCCTTATATATGGACAAAGTTGGGAAATTTGCCAACCCGGAAGCGGGAGCCATGTGAGCTGTGAGAGCCACGGCAGCCAGCGTCGGGGGCAGGCAGGAGTGCCGGGGCCCGCAGCACGGGGAGGGCACCTGGGGCTGCATTTAAAGGCTGCGCCGATCTGTGAAAAATGTTTGCAAATTGAGCACCTGCCAGTAAACCCCGCGATGGTGCCATTCCGTTACTGATTCGTTACTTTGTTGTGTGCAGATCCTCGATGCAAAAAAAAAGGGCGCCCTATAGTCCAGTGCGCCTTACAGTTGTGAAATTACTGTACTTGCCACTGGTGTACCACTGATAGAGCCCCTAAAACTGCCCTGAGCTGCCCCTTTTTTTAGAGGGATGGCCAAAGCCAGAGCATCTTCCAGCCACCACTGGCTCTCCTCCAATGTTTCACAATTTTATCACCTGCCTTAAAGGGAATAAAAATGCTCCAGCAATCAGGCCCTTGATGTAGAGCGTTTGATTTGTGGGCTGTGTGGAGATAAAAAGGTTCATTTCTGTTTGGAGATGTTATCTGCACCCTCAGTCAGCTGCACAGGAACCTCACCATGATTTTCCCAGGACAAGGAGCAGCTCCTGTGCCCAGGGCACTGCCTGTCCCCAGGCTCAGTCTCTGTGCTATAAGTGCATGACTTATTGTTGGCTTTTTGCAGCTATTGGAATAAATGCTATATGTATAATGTTAAAATAGCTTTTCTGAATATGAATATATGAATATATGTATTGAATATGTATTGAATATGTATTGAATATGTATTGAATATGTATTGAATACTATGAATATAAGTATTTTTCTTTTCTTCTAATAGAAAAAGTTAAACAGAAGTTTTTAAAAAATAGTATGCCAAAGCTACCCACTTAATTAAAATATCAACCCACAAATACGTAATGAAAACCCTGCAGCTAACACAATTATCAACACTCACCAGCTGCAAAAAGCCAAAACCACCACCCAAATTAAAAAGTACTAGAAAAAAATTAGAACCACAAGCCAAAAACCATACATGCTCTAAAAAAATAAACCTCAAAAGTAGCCATGCTAAATAGTTCCCAATAAATCTAACTATACATAAAAACCTATAAATATGCAACAAGTTAATGTATTGTAAAGTGTATTTAAAAGAGCATTCCCAAAGCAACCATGTAGTCTTAGTAGCTTGCCAAGCACCCAACCATTTTAACCCTTTATTTTATATTTATCTCCTATTATCTTTTTATTAAGCCTTTTAAATTTTACCAAAACAATAAAACATATTTTTCACATCTGGGAGTAGAAATCTTGAATATTTCAATGCAGACACATGCTCAGAACCAGCCAGCTTTTGTTTTTTCCAAGAAATGAGGATCTGTGCAGAAAATCCTTACCTGGTCCAGATATTTCTTCCACATTGGCTCTGTGTTCTCTACTGAGAATTCATTCCAGCCGTGCTTTGAGCGGCGCTGGAGCACGGAAAACTCAGAGAGTCCAGTCTGTAAATCAACCTAGAGGGGAAAAAAAACCCAACCCAACCCAACCATTTCACATTGCAGTTATAGAAAACTTCATGTCAATTAATTTATGTCAAATTATATAAAATTTATATATAAATCACATCAAATTTATATATAAATTAGATCAAATTTTTATATAAAATATATCAAATTTGCATATAATTATGTGAAATCTATATATAAATTATTTCAAATTTATATAAAACTCCTATAAGCAGACCATGCAAGATCTTCATGGTTCAGTCCCAAATATGAAAAAAATAAATCTGTCTTTGTTTTTCTGTTAAAATATGCATTTTTGTTAAACTATCAAATTTTGCCATCAATCACCACAGAAACCCATAAATAAGCACAAGTTAGTTTAAAAAAATGTATATTTTCAAAATGATAGATGACAAATCAGAAATCTAAAATAGACAAAGAAAGAAGTAATATCTGGTTGCGTTGCGTATTTAAAAGAGAAAATAAAAGTAAATTCACCCTGACAAAATTCAAAGGGAGCGAAATGAGAAGGGATAAAATCTGTTCTGCCTGTATTTAAAAAACGCTGAGGTCAGAACCCAAAATCCAGGCAAGCACTGAGGGTGGGGACCCTCGAGCCTGGCCAAGGAGAGGATCCATCTCACAAAAAACCAGAGGAATTTGGCACTCCACAAGTCAATAAAGACTGATTTTGCAGCTCAGCCCTTCCCCCATTCCCAAAGCCAAATCCTTACCTGCAGAGCTCTTGCCAAGTCCTCCTTGTGGCATTTACAGGCGTCCTTCGGGGGCAGGACTGCCACCTCCTTCTCCTGCTCGATTATTTTCAGCTCACACTCCTCCTGGGGCTGAGCAATAAAAGGAATCATTAGGTGAGAGCAGTGTTAATTAAAGTTATCCCTTAATCCCATTCCCTTCCTGTCACTGTGACTTGGCATTGGACAAGACATACTTTTTAAAATTGTAAAAAAAGGAGTTTTTATTACCTACAGCTTACATTTATAGAGTTTTCTAAAAGTATTGTGTTTAATTTCTTGTTAACTAGTTGCTATTTCCTTTAACTGCTTAGTTTGTTAGTAGTGATATGTGTTAAAGTGTTTTTCTTTAGGCATGCTTGTATTGTTTTTTTTAATTATTTAAGGTAGTTTTTACAGGTGGAGTTAACTCTCATGGTTTTAGAATTTTTTCTTCTGAGAACAAGTAGATTTTTGCTGTTATGGGCTTCTGTTTTCATGGAGGTTGGTTTGTTTTCACAGGTATTGTTGATTAAGTTTATGTTGTTCAGCCATCCCTCCCCTTGCCAGCTGGGCACCTTCACTCCAGCACTTCCCAAATCTCTGCTCTTTAATACCAGCTCTAACTAATCCTGATCACAGCCTCAAAGCCAGGGACACGTTCAGCTAGGGGCAGAGAGCCCCGAGGAGCCGGGGATGCAAAAAAGAGAAACTCACAGTGCTGGTGAGGAAAGGTTTGTGCTGTGTCAGCTGCGGGAGCTCTGTCCCATATCAATGTTTCCGAGCAAGGAAAACATCTTTCCCCTCATAAAAACATCGTCAAGGAACTGGAAATGGGAGCTGGAAATGGGAGCTTGGAGGAGAAGCAAAATCTCCCCTCCTGTGTCCAGGGCTGTTCTGCTCCATCACTGCCTCCAAGGATAAACCCACCCAGGCATCCCAACCTCTCCCTTTCAATTTCCTTCATTTTCTTCTGTTATAAGTGCATGACATATTGCAAATATTAGAATAAATGCTATATGTATAATGTTAAAATAGCTTTTCTGTGTAAATATAAGCTTTTTTTTTTTCTTCTAATAACAAAAATCAAACTTAAGTTTTTTAAAAAACATATACTTAAACTCCCCACTTAGTTAAAGTAACAACCTGTAACTGTGTGATAGAAACCCTGCAACCAACACAATTATCAACACTCACCAACTGCAAAAAGCCAAAGCCACCACCCAAATTAAAAAGTAATAAAAAAATTAAAACCATAAGCCGAAAAAACCACATGCTCTATAAAAGCGAACCCAAAAAGTAGCCATACTAAACAATTCCCCAAAAAAATTTAACTATACGTAAAAAACTATAAATATGCAATAAGTTAATGTATTGTAAAATGTATTTAAAAAACATTTCCCAAAACAACCGTGTGCTCTTAACAACTTGCCAAACACCCAACCATTTTAACCCTTTACTTTATGTTTGTCTCCTATTGTCTTTTTATCAAACCTTCTAAATTTCACCAAAACATTAAAACATGTTTTTCACATTTCTCTAAAATGCACTCCTCAAATCTGTGCCGGGCCCATGATGAAGGCTCTGTGACCACTTCTGCAGGCTGAGTTCAGAGAGGGAGGAATCTCCCATGGGCCAGGAGCTCCATTCCCTTTAATTCCCAAAGCACAGGAGTGTGTGTTCATTAAGAGAGGAGTGTGGCTGGAATTTGGCACCGGCTCCCAGCACCCTGGGATGTTTGCGGTGGGATGCACTCAGGTCTGGCTCATCCTCCTGCTCTGCTTTTTGGGGACTCAGCCCTCCCTGGAATACTCAGGAGCTTTCTAGGAACATGCAGTGCTTTGCAATCTAAAGCCTGAGATAAAAGCAGAAAATCATAAATGCAGAAAATCATAAATACAGAAAATCCTACATGCAGAAAATCATAAATGCAGAAAATCCTACATGCAGAAAATGTCCTTGGCTGTTCTCTCATGGAGTTGTTTCAGTCTTGAGGGTTCTGGAGAGCACAGAGCATCTCTAAGCCCTGCTCCTGGGACAGGTTTTAGCCATACCCATGTTGCAATCCCTCTTTATGGCCATTCCCTGACCCACAGCTCACACCCCTCTGCTCTCAGTGGAAAGCACAGGAGTCTGCTAGGTCCCTTTAGAAACCATTCTGTCCCAAGAACAGCCTGCTTTTCTAAACCCCCAGCAATTTGCTCAATATCTCCATGGATTTTCCTGCTCCCACATTTCCCCCAAGCTGGTGACCCCATTTTGCCCAAAAAAGCTGCAGTGCTGCTCCCCTTTACAGGGAGCACTGGACATCACCCTTATTTCCACACTTCTTTAACAGACCCCTTGAGAAGGCACAAAAATATCCTTTCTATGTTTAAAACTCATGATTTATATCCCTGTCTGGGTGTCCTGGTTGTACAAATCCATCAGTTCCAGACACTGAAATCCCAAGAGCCACTTAAGGAGCTGGAAAGGTTTGGTGGGAAGAGAACACAGGGCTGCCATGGACAGACACATCCCTGCACTGATGATGGATGTGGCCTCTCCAGGCTCCTCTGTGCTGCAGGTGACACACACAGCTATCAGGGTACAGCTCTGCCCTGCAGTTTAAATTTTAATGAAAGCAGCTGGAGGGCAGGAAGAGACTCGGTTACGAGGATAACATGCCTGCAGTCCCCGAGGGCCCAGCTCTATCAACAATATTTACCTTCAAAAGGTGTGGAGGAAATGGATGATAAAGGCTCTGGATGTGTCTGAGCCCTCTGTGGTTTCTCTAGAAATGCTGGCAGCTCCCTGCTCCTGCAGCCAGGGCTGTGATAGGAGCAATTTTATGGGATGAGTGAGCTGGCACTGCTGATCCTACGCCTGTGAGGGATTTCCCTCTGAATATGGCACAGATTTTCCCACCTGAACAGCCCCTGAAATGCACAGGCTGGAAATGCTTCAGTGGGGCCCCATCTCTCTGCTCCTCTGCATGTGCTGCCTCTGCAGAGCCCCAGTCCCATCCCACCCCATGGATGTGGGGCAGCAGGCAGTGTCCTGTGCAAATCTCTCCTTAAACAACCCTCACTTTTATATTTACACCCATCCCACCCCATGGATGTGGGGCTGCAAATCTCTCCTTAAACAAAAGCAGATGTGGGTTATCCACAATATCCATTTACATTAATAACCTTTATCCTTTCTGCACAAGAGCACAGACTCCATGCAGCAGGAATAACAAGAAATAACAAAAGGGCAATTATCAGTTTATCTATTGCTCTGCAAGATCAGGAGATGCTGGGGGCTGTCAGGAGCAGCTGCTGTGGCTGGGAGCCACCTTGGAGGTACCTGAGCATCCCTCATCCCAAAACAATCCAGCAATTGTGCTGCTGAGGAGCCCATGTGGAAGAAAGAGAGCGTGGGGCTTTCTGCAGAGCACACAGCCCTTTTTGTGTAGCCTGGCAAAAAGCCCAAAATATCAGTTCTCGGGATTTCCCCCCACCTCTGCCTCTGCTGAGGCTTTGCATATTCTTCTCCCTGTCTTAGGTTTCTTTGGACCAGTTAATGGACTGCAATCCAGAGTGGGATGGGTTATTTAGTCTACATGAAGCCCTTCCAAACATTAAACTTTATCCTTGCCAAAAGTACAATAAATAAATCAAACCATTCTCTCCAAAGCCTTTTACATTCCTTTTTTTGGGTGGGCATGGCAGACAAAAAGGCAGAACCCAGAATCCAGCCTAGAGCAACCCTCAGCCCTGCAGGTGAGGGGTTGCCTTGCTGGGCTCCCCTAGCCAAGCTCCCAGCCCTTTCCCACCACGATTTCTGCACTTCCCACACAATTTCCCACTCCCCTCTTGCACATCTCTCAACAGAATTCCACTATTTTTTACATGGTCAGAGATCTGCTCCCCTTGCTTGCAGACACAAACTTCAAAATAGTCCCTTTGATTTTCAAAAGGCCACAAGGTTTTCCAGGTTTGAAGCACCCAGCTGCATCCCCCTGAGAATCCTACCCTGGTGACCCTGGGGAAGGGGATGGAAAGAAGCAGTGCCCAGGCTTTTCTCCTCCTTTCACACCCACAGCCACGTGTGATTGTGCATGTGCATATACAATGCACTGCTCAGAAGAAAAACCTTTGTTCTTCAGCTTTCTGCAGGAAACACACAATTCTCATAAAATGTAAACAAGCCCCACAGAAATCCCCCTGGTTCTGGATGGGGCAGTGCAGGAAATGAGTTAAGCCATGCCCAGAGTCTGGAGACAGGCTGGGTGTGTGCTTTGATGGGCCAGGTGAGTGCCCTGCCATCTCCAGGTGACACCATGGCCACGGGTGAGCTGGCCATCACCCCACAGTGACAGCACTGGGGCTTTCCTTCCCAGCCCACTTTGGGCATTTATCCTGTCTGGAGCCCCACCAGATCTCCTGGAATCACACCTTCACAGCCCAGCACAGTGCTTTGACCAAAATATTTAGAAGGTTGAGAGTGCTCTGCAACTATTTTCAAGTAAAGAAGCAAAATGCCATTAAGGAGCAGGAAAACGAGTAAGCCTAAATCATACTCTGAGAATAAGTTCTTGATTTATTAAGTCTTTACTTTCATTTTACACTGTTGTCTACTTCCTACCTACTTCTCACCTCCCTCTCCTGTTTTACACAGATCACTCTCTGCAAGGACCAGAGCTAAAATTCAAGAGGGGTTTTGATTTGGAAGTAAATACCTGTCACTGTTTATTTTGGCACAGCATAAATGGTGCAGCCTAAGAACAAGGCAGCCTAATTGCCAGTGGCCTCCTGCCTACGTGCAATCAGAAATCTCAGCTTCCACCAAGTCAGGTTACAGGGACCTTCTGTAACCTCACAAGATCTTCTTTTCCTGGGACTTTGAGCTCTGGGTGAGCAGTGCAGAGCAGCATCACCCCATGCACTGCACAGGGTAAGAGTTCAGCATCTCATTTTCTTCTCCCTGTAACACTGACCCACCCCACACTGGACAGACAAGGCTCGGAAAAGGGATTTGCTGAAATGGTATCTGGGAAAGGCTTCAGCCAGTCAGGAAAAGTGCATGAATCTCTCCAAGTGTGGACAGAGCTCATGGGGATGGGAGTAAGGGCTCACCCCATGTCCTGAAGGAATGAAACAAATGGGGTTCATGTGGCAGAGCACCCAACCAACCTGCCATGTGGGAGGAAAAATGGAGCTTGAGCCGTGGAAACCTTGTGCTGAGCAAATAATCAGATAATCCCAGAGTGGGAGATTTTGTGGCAAAAAGCCAAGAAGAACAGCAAATAACCCAAACCACCACTGCCCACTCCACCTGCACCGAAGACAGGCAGTGAGAGCAGGGAGGAGACACCAGTGCAGCAAGGAGAGGAAAGCAGGATTTCCAAATGGACTCTGCATTTGGAGCCAAACCCCTCCCTGGCTGCTGGTTACCAGCCCTGACTGCAGCAAGAGCACAGAGGAGAGCCCAGGGTCGCACCCCAGGGTCACATCCCAAGGGTCAGAGCCCCAGGGTCCCATCCCAGGGTCACACCCCAGGGTGACAGCCCAGCATCACCACCCTGGGGTCAGAGCCCAGGGTCACACCCCAGGGTCAGAGCCCAGGGTCACAGCCCCTCTCCCAGTGGCCAGCACTGGTGTCAGGGGTCCTTAGGGACAGGTGAGCCCTGCTCTCCGTGTCCCCTGTAGTGCCCACACTCCAGAGAGCTCCCAGGGCACTCAAGGGCTCTCCCAGGCTCTTCTTTCGTTTGGAGCCTCCTCAAAGAAGGGAACAAAGCTGCTGGGCAGATTTCGGGCCTGAGCTCTTGGATTACTGCATAGGAACAAGGCTCCCCATGGCTGCCTGACCCTGCAAACACCAGCAGCCCATGGCCCCGCTGCCGGAGCCACCGCGCCCGCACAGAGCGCAGCGATCTCCAGTTAGCCCGGGACAAGGCGAGGCAGGCAAATCCCAATTCCACCAACTATCCCAGCAGTTCCAGGCGAGAGGCACAGGCAATGCTCACCTCCTCTTCCGGCTCGCCGCTTCCCAGGGGCTGGTATTTCTGCACCAAGCGGAGGAGAGCCCTTTTCTGCAGGAGTTTGGTGAAACTCCCCTCGCCCATCCTGGCCGCGCTGCGCTGCCCAGCACCCCGGCCACCGGCGGGGTGGCACCGGCGGGGTGGCACCGGCGGGTTTGGGACCAGTGGGCGCTGGCAGGGCTGGCTGTGGCTCCCCCAGAGCTCGGGGCTACCTGCAGGCAGAGAGAGGCACCTGTAGCTGCCGCCAAGTCACGCCTTCCCCCGGCCGCCCGTGCCCGAGGGAGGTGCGCGCCCGCCGCGCTGCTCCCATCAGAGCCGGCACACAGCCTGGCCGTGTGTGCCACCCTGCTGGGACACCGGCAACACCTCCATCAGCGTCACCTGCAGAGCAGGTTGGGGTTTTTTCCCCCGCCCTCCCAAGGATTGCTGCGGGAGGAGCATCGGAGAGCAGATAGGGAAGGTGTCGGGCCAGGGGCAGGACAGGTTACACCGCCGAGCCTGTTTGTAAACTTCCAGCCCGGGATAGTCCTCCTTAGGAAATGCTCCTGTCAGCACAACGCCGGGATTCATAAGTGTTTACATCAGGGAGAGGGCATGGATGTGTGATGTGGGGATTTGTAATGATCGTTTGTGAACCCCGCCGTGTTTCATTTGTGCTTTAGACTGCAATGTCCAGAGCTGGACTTCAGTAATCCCTGTGTGTCCCTTCCAGCTCGGGATATTCTCTGGTTCTGTGATTCTAGGATTGAGAAAGTTCACTGGTTACATCATTCCCAAAGATTTATGGCTGCCTGCAGGGAGCATCACGCTCTGGTTTGCCCCATGAGACCGACATCCTCCCCCATGCACCGTGACCCTGAAATCGTCCCTGAGGTGTAAACTGTGACATTAACATCCTCCTCCGACGGTAAAAACTGCACCGAGGGAATAAAAGCCATTCCCAGCCAGAGAAAAACAGATGTGCATTTTTCTGCAGGGGAAGAGTTTCCTCCAAGGACGATATCCACAAAACTGCACCTTTATTTTGCTCAGGACCATGATGAGGCCAAGCCCCTGGACCTCTGTGACAGCCCGTGGTACCCAAAACCTTGCCAGCCCTCACCAGAGATGCTGTGGAGGGGGGTGCTTCTTCCCAGACTGAGGGGAAAACACAGGGATTGGGAAACACCCTGCCAGGAGCCGGGACCTTGTAAAACACAGCTGGGGCTGCCTGGGTTGGGCAATGCTTTCGCAAGGAGCGAGCTGGATGCGTCAGGAGGAAGTTCCTGCATCACCGAAACAGCGCTCCTTCCCATGGGAAAGCAGCCAGGGATAATGCCGGGCTCTGATTTTCGGGAATCTCACGTGCAGGCCCTGCCCAGGGTTTAGGCAAGGGCTTGGAGCAGATCCAGAGGGATTTGGACTTTATTGTACGGATTCAGGAGGTGAAGTGTCTGTGAGCTCATTTGTGCTCTTGAACTGGTCCCCCGCTTTTTGTGCAGCAATTCCAAGGAGCTGGATCACGACCAGCTGGCTCTGGCAGGGACAGCACCCAGCCTGCCAGGGAATCCCTTCCCCTGCCCACCTCAGCGTGTTTGCAGTTGCCACAACCTTAAAATCACTCCAAATCCTCGTGTTCCTGCCAGAAAAGTGGTGGGAAATATCCTCCCCCTCTCTAAGCAAGCAGGAAGAAAATTTCCCTTTGGTTTTGCTTTTCTCACCCCAAATCCTCACCCATCACCATCACGAACGAGGAGCATCCAAGGGCTGTGCTGTGCAGGGTGTGCCCGTGGCTGGGCAGCCCCAGCACAGCCCTCATTAGCCACGGGGGCTAATTGAGCACCAGGCTGCTCCTTTCCTTGTTTAGCATCATCCCCTTGGCACAAACCTGCTGCTTGCAGAGACACGGAGCTCCAAGAGCAAAATCCAGAATGCACAGGACGGCCAAGAGGCCACACCCTGGGTTAGGGAAGGGAGAACAATTCCCTGAGTGGGACTGACAGAAATTCCAGGACAAACAGGACACAGAAAAGGAGAAAAATGCGTTGATGAGTACAATAATACACTGTAACATGCAGTGCAGGGTGGTTTTTATCCTCCCGTAGTTTGGGCTCAGGACCACGTCCCTCTCTCTCATCTTTATGTTCCCTCAGTTCTGTTCTGGGAAATTATATTGGATGAGATGGAATAAATGCAGGAAAAAATGTTGCTGTTTGCCACTCACTCTGAGAAATTGCTGAATGGACTGGAGTTTCATTTTCTTGCTGCTGTTGATTTCTGCGTGTTAGGAAATCTAATGAAAAATTAATGTATTTTGCTATCCCACGGCTCAGAAAATGCTGGGAAAAGACTGAATAAGGCTATAATGTTAAGAAAACAACACTAATACAAGCTGTATTTCTTCACTCTATCATTTTCACACCCTAAAAACATAACACACAGCCCAGTTACAGTGCCCTAACAGTATTTCCTATTTAATTGGGTAATAAAGCTCCAGTTTTAAGGAGATTATTTGGAAAGCTTTTTTTTTTGGCTTTTAAATAGAAAATATTTGTTATAAAGATACACACAGCAAAGAAGCCATTGCCTGAGACCCCCTGAGCCCAAAAATATGATGCTGTGAGTTCAAAACTCTCAGCTCCTTCACCTGAACCGGGGTTTGTAGCACTTTTGTTCCTCTTGTGCCACCTTGAGGGAAAAAAATCTCTGCTGCGTGGGTAGAATGGAGTTTGCAGCTCTCCAAAAATCCAAACACTTCACTCTTGGGTTGGGATTTTCCTGGGCAGAACTTTGCTGCTCCTGGTTCTACAAGCAAAGAACAGAGTTTAGAACCACGGTTCTTTTCCATCTTATCCAATAAATGTTGAGTAAAATCTTTGGGTGTGTCCCCAGGTGTGTAATGGGGAAGGAAGAGGGAATTTAATGAAAGCTTTCAGTTTCTCTTTGCACAGTTTCCATTGATTAAATTGGGAGATTCACCTGGTGGGGGGCTCAGGCTGGGTGGAATGAAGTGGAAATTCTCTAAAGATCTTTTTTGTTTTGCACAGCTGCTGTTGCTGTTCTTGTTGTTTTGTCTACATGGAAAAGTAACAGGGAGAAATTAATGGGAAGAAATAGGATTTACCTCTGCAGACTCATCAGAAAAAGGTGAGGGTTTTTTTGTTTGTTTGTTTTTTTAAATTTTTTTTTAAAATTTACCTTTAAAGGATCCTAAATGATGCTGTAAATCATGATTTTGCCATAGAGAGACAAGCAATGCTCATCCAACCCCACATCCAGAGGGGAATCCAGCTGGTGTGAGGTGGGAGAAGAAAAAAACCTCCTGTATGAACCACCCCCTGCTGTGTCACAGGCAAAGAGAAACCTCCAGCCTCCAAAAACCATTTTATGGATTGTCCAAACCTCAGAGGCTCCTTCACTGCTCAGCAAACTATGGAAAACTTCCTGAAGGTGGCCAATACCACAGAGCTCTGAACCAGGCACGTCAGAAGTAGAACAATTATTTTGTATTATTCTGCTAGTAGGAACAGAGCTCTAGAAGATGTGTTTTGCTAGTCCTTCTGTTGATCCAGCTGTTGGTTTTGGGATGCACTCAACACTTCAGTGTCACTCCAGACACTGCCTCAGGTCACTCTGGGCTTTTTCCACAAAGATCTCTACCAAGCTACAGCAGCAGAAAATGTATTTGCGTGCATTGGTGAGGAAATGAGCTGAAATTAAACCGTGGTTTTGGGGTGCTCACCACACTGATCACTCTCCTGCAAGCTGAGGTTCTTGGTTCCTGTCACACTTCCCAGCAGGAGACAGGAGTTATGTGCACACCCCCTGAAACCTCCCCATCAAAACAGGGAGTGATCCCAAAGATCCCAAGGACCATGAGAATTCCAAGGGATCCCAAAGATCCAAGGACCTTTAGAATTCCAAGTGATCCCAAGGATCCCAAGGAAGATCAGAATTCCAAGTGATCCCAAGGACCGTGAGAGGTCCAAATGATCCCAAAGATCCTAAGGACAATGAGAATTCCAAGGATCCCAAGGACCATGAGAGGTCCAAATGATCCCAGGGATCCCAAGGACAATGAGAATTCCAAGTGATCCCAAGGACCATGAGTGGTCCAAGTGATCCCAGGGATCCCAAGGACCATGAGAATTCCAAGTGATCCCAAAGATCCCAAGGACTATGAGAATTCCAAGTGATCCCAAGGACCATGAGAATTCCAAATAATTCCAAAGATCCCAAGGACCATGAGAGGTCCAAGTGATCCCAGGAATCCCAAGGACTGTGAGAGGTCCAAGTGATCCCAAAGACCCCAAGGACCACGAGAATTCCAAGTGATCCCAAGGACCATGAGAATTCCAAGTGATCCAAGTGATTCCAAGGACCATGAGAATTCCAAGTGATCCCAGCTCCACTGGCACTGAGGATTTGCCCTGACCCCTGGTGCTGGCTGGGGTCACCTCAGCCCCCCCCGACCTTTCCAGCCCTGCTGTCCCCCCATGCCGAGCTGCCTCCCTGCTGTCGCTGCCATGGTTTCAGGGCAGGATCCTGCCTGCTCCTGACCAGCAGGTAGAGCAGGACTGGGTGGGTGGAGCAGCTGGGGCGGTGGAGCCTGGGATCAGCCCAAACCTCTCCTCTGCCAGCTCTGTCCTGCAGCGGGCACAGCCCAGCTCTGACCTCACCCTGGTTGGATTATCCACCCTCTGAGACTCCTGCAACACTGCCTGAGCAGTGCTGGTGCAGCCCAAAGCTCCCAGCAGTGACCCAGGGCAAGCAAAGGGTCACTGCTCCGGGGACATCCCAGGTGGTTTCCTTCAGGGGATCACATTTCTCCCCTTCCTGCTGGGGTTAAAATCTGGCCTCATCCTGCTCCTTGGGCAATGGAATTTTTCTGTCAGTGGTGAGCAGGCATCAGGGGGATGTGGAGATGTTCTTGTGGAGATCTGGGAGCAGTTCTTCTGCAGGCAGGGACCAAGAACAGTGGCACCTCTGCAAGGGGACAGGGGTGCTGGATGTGTTTTGGGGTGCTGGATGTGTTTTGGGGTGCTGGATGGACTTTGGGGGCGCTGGATGTGTTTTGGGGTGCTGGATGTATTTTGGGGTCTGTCACCTCCCTTCCAGTGGACAAAATTATTTTTTTCTCCCTACGCTTGTGTTACCTTCTCCCAACAAATAAATTTAGATTTGTCTTCTTATTCCCCACAATCCAAAGCTGAAAGTACATCAAGAAGACACCACAGAAACTCAGCAGGGTTGAAAAATAGACTGGTCACTTTTTTATTGAGCACCAAAGCAGAACCTGAACGTGTGTGAGCACCGGGGGCACAAACCAGGGAGGGGCTGCACAGATCCTGGGGGACGGGGCAGGCATTGGGAGCACTCAGTGACACACAGCAAGGTTATCATAGCACCAAACAGGCTGCAAATGTTCATGGAAGTGTCAAGAACGACCCACACCAGGCATTTCCTATTGTGCTGCACCAGGCTGCTGGTAAAGCTCCTGTCTTTGGAGCACAGCTCTGCGTTTTCACTTCACATTTCAGTGTTTCACTCTTGGAAACACAGCACTTTGACAAGTCCCTTCTGTGGCTTTTGTTTCTGAGCTTGACAATTACCGTAATTTCACAATTATAAGCCGCACCTGATTAGAAGCCGCACATCCGGGTAGCCGGGCAGGCCACGGGATTTGTCCATGTATAAACCGCACCTGAATATAAGCCGCATTTTTTTTTTTTTAAAAAAAAGCAAGGATCCATGTGTGACAAAGTAACTAATTAGTAACAGAATCACGCCAGCACGGGGTTTGGTGTCAGGTGCTCAAGTTGCAAACAGTTTTCATAGACCAGCCAAGCCTTTAAAGGCAGCCCCAGGTGCCCTCCCCGGCCGGCTCTCACTTCCAGGTTGGCATTTGGCTGGGATTTGTCCATAAATAAGCCGCACCTGATGATTAGCCGCACTGCTGGGGTAGGCTGGATTCTTCAATGAAAAAGGTGTGGCTTATAATCGTGAAATAACTTGAATTAGCTTGGAATAAACCCCCTGAGCATTATAGCACCATGAAGAGGGGTGATGGCCGTGAAACACCCAGTAAACAAACATTCATCATCAAATTATTAATTTGTCAATTTTCCATTTTTAAAAATTACTGTTGCAAGTAGAAAATACCTGTACTGTCCCACCCAGGTGGTCAGGTATGTGCTTCTGCAGCTACAAAGAAAACAAACACTGAAGTGAACACTCAAATTAAGCAGATTTTTGAGCTGCTTTGAGAAATTAGGTTGAGATTTGAAGTTTTAATCTTTCGAATTTATGAATGCTCAACACCAGTTTTTCAACTAGCTCCTCACAAGGTTTTAGGAGTTTTTTTAGATGAAAATAGAACATTTTGGCATTTACTCTTCAGGGCTTAGCAGTGATCATGGAGAGCTTTGCTGATTTAATCAGAATTTGATTTTTTTCTGCAGAAAGTAATGCTGAGCAAAATCAATCCATTTCACCGAGCAGCACTGAGGAGTGAAGCTGCAGCAGGAAAAGTGGCAAGTTTCTGGTCTAAACAGATTGGAACTATAAAACATGGATTGGAGCCTGGATAATCTGCTCTGGTGGAAGGTGATGAGATTTAAACTCCCTCCCAACCCAAACCATTCCACTATTCTCTGGTTCTGTGGCTGCTGTGTCCAAGCAGGAATTAAAACCTCATTGCAGGAAGCTGGATAGGACAAAATTCCAGAAATCGCTCTGTCCAAACATGGTGCTGCATTTAATATCTTGCACTTCGGAAAAAAAATGAGTTCAACAAGTAAAGATATTTAGGAAAATGTGGAGCCCTTCAGCTGTTCCTTTGCTCTGTAAAGCACCCAGGACTGCTTTTAAATAGGAAACAGAAGAGCAGTTTGGCACCTTCCACCTCTCCAGCTGCAAATGTCATGTGCAAAGAATCAAGAGTTTTATAAGTGTCTTGGATTTGGCTGAAACCATTTAGTGAGTAAAAAAAAAAATATCCTGTATTTTGTGAGTGGAAGCAGGCACTTGCATTTGTGAGTTGGGTATTTATATGCAGTGCTACTAGTGTGCAAATTAAAATGCTAATTTCATGCATGCGGATGAACCAAACCATGGAGCAAACGTGGCTTTTCTGCCAAACAATTCTGGCTGATTCGTCACCATGAATGCAACAGTCGCTTCAGGACTGCCACAGGAAAGTAAAACCTTCATAAAAAATGCATTTTTGTACAATGCTAAAGAGCTAAAAGAAGCTTTGAGGCCCAAATAGAAACACCCAGACCTTAAGGGTTAATGAAGCCAACACAAAGGACTCCTGAGGAGCAGGGGCCCATCTGCCAGACAATCCTTCTCATCACACAAATTTATCCTGTTTTTGCTTTTCCAACACGTTTCTCAGATTATCCAGACTTCAGGCCTCTCGCTGAAGTTTTGCAGGTACAAAACCACAGATTGTGTGAGCATTATCTGTGCTGGCTAAAACCAGCACATTGCAGAGCCTGGCATGCATTTGTGTGTCTGCTGGATATTGTAGGAAGGAATCTGTTCCATTATTAACTCTCAATCTGCAGCTCACCCGACTGAGAGGAGGAAAGTAACCTAAAATAATTTGTAATTGCTCCTAGCTTAAACCTCCTCAAATTCTTAAGACTTCAGGTTTTGCCATTTAGAGTTGGGTTTCAAGCCTGGTTTTTATCTGGATATAAAATGGGAAAAGAAGAAACTTGCAGGTTTCTTTGAATTTTTAAGGTGATTAAAATGCTTCTTTAAAGGACTTGTTCAAGACAGGCAGGCACTGGATTTGATCCATAGAACCTCTTTAGTCTCACCTATTTTAAAGCAACTTAGATATGATATTTAGGTAGAATTCTGACGTCACTGGGTTGTGTTCACAGGCCTGAAATCTGAACTGGTCACACAATCAGCACATGAAGGGCAGGCTCTGTGTCAGCAGCCTGATCATGGCACTGTGGCTTGCAGGGATCCCTTGGAGGTGTTTGCGTTTCATTTGTAGAAAAGCAGCTGACAAGCGGTGTTGTTTCCTTCAGGGGATCATATTTCTCCCCTTCCTGGTGAGGTTAAAATCTGGGCTCATCCTGCTCCTTGGGTCATGGAATTTTTCTGTCAGTGGTGGGCAGGGATCAGGGGGATGCTGGAGATGTGCTTGTGGAGATCTGGGAGCAGAAAGCTGCTGGGTAAAGCATTCCTTGACAGAGTGGTCCAGCTGGGTGAAAACCAAACAACAAAAGGAAAAAAAAAAAATAAAAAGAGGAATTAAAATATTTATCCTTCCTGGGATGTTTGCACAGAGCTTGTCCTTAAGTAGCTGAGTAATCTTAACAGCCAGCCTGACGTAGGTACAGGAAGACACTGAACTGCTTTCTTTCCATAACTCCCAGCTAAGCCCAAGTTAATCTTAAAGTGAAGCTGAAAGTGTTGAGAAAACCATCTTGGGACAGAACTTTTGGTGTAATAAATATTTTCATTCTTGCCTAATGCAAGGCTGATAAAAAGGAGGGAACTTTTGCTGTTGGCTTGGCTCTGGATGGATAAATGTGGGACCCGCTGCTCTGCACACAGAGAAAATTATCCCACAAAACCCATATGTGCCAAATTTGAGTAATTTCACGACTATAAGGCGCATCCTTTGGACTAAAATTTTGATCAAAACCTGGAAGTGCGCTTTATAATCCAGTGCACCTTATATATGGACAAAGTTTGGGAAATTGCCAACCCGGAAGTGTGAGCCACGAGAACTGCACCAACTGGGGGTGGGCGGGAGTGCCAGGGCCCACAGCACGGGGAGGGCGCCTGGGGCTGCATTTAAAGGCTGCACCGATCCGTGAAAAATGTTTGCAAATTGAGCACCTGCCAGTAAACCCAGCGATCACGCCATTCCGTTACTAATTCATTAATTTGTTGTGCGCGGATCCTTGCTGCAAAAAAAAAGTGCGCCTTATAGTCCAGTGCACCTAAAGTAGGGAAATTACTGTATTTGCAAGTCTGACCCTTTTTGCAGTCCAGAATAAACAGCTTTTCACTTTGTCTGGCAGGACCAGTTACACCTGTGCTAGAGGAAGCCCCTGAACACAGAGTTTAAAGTCTTGAGGAACACCAATTATTTTTCATCCTCAAAATACCCATGAGGCAAAGGTTCTGCAAAGAATTTGGGTGTGTCTGGTGGAATGAGGGTGTTTCATGCACCTGTACAGGGTTTTAAGGTGCTGTCCTTACCCCAGCATTTTTCTTAGAGGAAATGTCACCCTCAGACAATGGTTTCTCTGAGCAATTGCATTCTGAGCACCAGCTATTTCCACCCAGCTTTCCCTTTATTCACTTACCCAGGCACACCTTTAATTAGCCTAAATGCTTCTGCTGGTTTTTCACATAGCCCACCAAATTGTTGGAATTGCTCCCTGTAAAACAAATATCAGCAAAGTCAGGTTTTAGGCTGGGCTGTGGTTTGTCAAGGTCAAGGTCCTTTCAGCAGTGCAGGTTTATTGGTCTCATTATTTAACAGTTCTCTTGGACAGCTGGGACAGCCCACACTGGAAGAGAGGAAAGAAAATCCTCTCATGGTTTTATCAGCCAAGGTGGCCAAATTTGGCTGTTTGTAAATCTTATATCAAAGATGCTGCCTAGTCACAGCTGAATGTCACTTCCAACCTGATCCAGATCCAAGAGGGAGAAACCAGGAGCTTGGGAACTGTGAGGAAAGATGTGGGAGATGCTCCTGCTTTCTTTGAGCCCACATTTGTGAGAGGGACCTGACACCTCTCAGGGAACACCAGGGACTGATTCACTGGGCTCCAGCCATCCCTTATCCCTCACCACAGTCCAAGATCCTGCTTTTGACAGAGCTCCATGTTCAGCTGCAAGAACAACAGGAAAGCTCCATAAATTTTCTTAAAAATAAAACAGGATTCTTGGACTGGGTGGTTCCCCTGGCAGAAGACTGCATCATTTAACTCATTCTGTCACAGCTGAAAATTCTGCTTCTCAAGAGTCCACAGCCAGGACATTGTAAATTTTAAAATAAGATCTCCTGACCAAGGTATAGAGTTGAGGATAAAAAAAATCTCTTTTTTCTATGTACAGACCTTCATTTCATAAGGAGCAAATTCCTTGTAAGCACTGCAAAAATGATAAAGTTTAATAATAGCTACAAACACTTCATGCCAGCAGCTTACCAAAATATTCCTTGTAATACTTATGCCTCAGGTTGTGTCCGTCTGGAAAAGAAGGTGAGAACATACCCAGTCAGCCTTCATTTTCTGTGTTAAACTCTGACCTTCTGTGTACAGAGATATGGAAATAATAGCCTCACAATGAGGAAAATAAAAGTCCTCTGTAGCTGAAGTAATTAGGGTTGCTATAAACTTCTTATAAATTGCTGAATTTACTGAGATCTGTGGACACAACTCACTTGCCATAGGAGTGGGAAGTGCCACGAGCATTTTATTAACTTTTTCAGTAGCTACAAGTCAAAGGATCAGAGGCTTTCCCAAATGAAATAAAATATGGGTAACATTTCAAACCATCTATTAGTATTTCACATAATTCAGGTTGTTCTGTTCACCATTTATAGAATTACTTAAGCCCTTAGAAATATTTCACATGTAAGATCCCCACAGTTCTACATTACATTGGTTACTATGGATGTTATTAAAGAAAGGGTTATAAAAGAGATGATCCAAAAGCCCTGGAAAAATTCTTAATCTGTTTTGGAAGCAGCTCAGAGACCTGGTTTGATGCCCCCCTGGTTTTTACAGTGACTAAATGGCAAAACTGGTGTCTCCCATCTCTCCACTGAGGTGATTTGTAGCCCAGTGCCAATCTACATACCCTACCATTCAATCAATATTTAAACAGGCAATGAGCTTTCCTGGAAAATATTTTGGCATGCATGAAATTCTTTTTTGGGCAAGTGCGTCAGCAGAATAAAGGCAACAAAGTTTTGGATGCAGAAAGCAAGACAAAACTGGAATGTAAAACTCAGATTTCTCATTGAAATGTGCAGTAACATAAATATTTCTAATTTTTGTGCTGCACAGTGACAGCACATGCAGACACAACAGCAGAGGACAGTGGCACGGTGTCCCGGGGACGCCTTAAGTTTTAGCTTTCATATTTTTCAGATTCTGTATTGCCTTAGTGTGTGATTCTGAACTTCATATGAAGTGTTGGCAAATTCTCTTCACAGTTTACTTAGACAAAAAAATCCTTTTCCAGCTTAAGAATCAAGGACACCACTGCAGTTTCAAGTCCAGAAAGTGCAAAAAGGGAATTGAGGAGAGAATCTGAGAGGGTGGAACTGCAGACCCTGGAGCTGGAATTGGACAATGAACCCCAATGTGGAAATGGAGCAAAATGGATAAAAGTGTGAAAATTTGTGACTTGGTTCCATCTTGGGTGTAGCCATGGCCAGGCTCTTGCACTGCCCAAGGTGAATCCTTTGAAGGGTTTTAATAAATCCCCACTTTATTCCTTTAACACTGCCCACCCTCTGTTCCAGGACCGCCTCTCCAGGGATCCCTGGGGTTCTGGCTCTGCCCTGTGCCCATCAGCCTGCCTGCGAGGTGCAGAGAGGTGCA
>VRYO01000704.1:3373846-3420494 GCA_009812075.1 Sialia sialis
GCTCCACACCCACGCACCTGCAGCTGAATCCAAACCTCAGGTGTGGCTCCCTGCGGGGTCAGGCAGTGCCACCCTCTGTCCCAAACAGAGGTTTCATCATTTGACCCGGGATAAGCAGCAAGTGCAGCTCAGGAAGGTCAGGGCAGTGTCTGTGACCATTACATGTACAGACCCTGCAGGGCCACTCCACCCTCTCATTTTTAATTTCAAGGACCTCTGCTGTAATTCTCATGCCATGGCTGATGGTTCTTACTTCCCTAATTACTCCCTCAAGCTGAGATGAAGATGCTCAGATAAGAACAAATAAAATAAGCATAACAAGGATGGATGAGGAGGAACCTATTTTATCTTATTTCTAGCTGTGCAGCTTCAATGAGCTGGAGGCAGAATTTTCTCTTCAATAACTTGGAGTTTTCATAATAGATGAGAGCTGAGGCCCAGCGAGTCTAAAACCATCTGTGTGAGACCAAAGAGGGGAATTTATTGGCACCACCTGGATCTGGCTAATGCTGATCAAAAGCGGGGTTAACATTTCTATGAAAAGCCCAAAAACTTGAGGTGTCCATACATCTGGGAATGCCACTTCTCTTCCCACCTCCCAACTCCCTCCTTATTTCAATTTTAGGTATTGGAAAAAGCGAATTAAAACCCATTTCCCTATGGAATGAATGTGGGCAGCTCAGTCTCACTCTCAGCCCCGAAACTCAGATGCACCAGGTTCATGCCAGCTTGGCAGCAGATTGCCAGGGCTCCTGTCCAAAGCACCTTCAGAGCCAAGAGCCACGGCCCCAGCCCAGGGCATCTGGGTGATGAGGCCACTCTGGATTAAAGGATCTCCCAGTCCAAGTCCACCCACGGTCTATCAGGAAGCTGGCAGAGTATTGTGTGTATGATGACAAAGCCTTTTTCTAAAAGGAAGATATATATCTAATTATTTGAAGAATGGGTACAAGCCCAGTCCCCTGCAGCATTCCTAGTGCTCTGCTGGATAATCCATATCCATAAAAAGTAATTTATTTACTGCACCAGAAAGCAGCCCCCAGCAGCACACAGAGTTATTCCTGTGGAAACTCCAAATACCAGCAGCTCCATCAGCCCAGGCAAGCTCTGCGTCTGAGGGATTTATCCTTTGTGATTACGGGTATTGCAGAGAAGACAGAGAAATGTCCTGTACCTTGTAGGACTTCCTCAGGGCCGTCCAAAAGCCACCCATTGCCTCCCAGCCAGCGGGGTTTGGGCTGCACCAGCCAGTCCAGGACTGCACAAGAACAAAACACCACACGTTTGCAAAACCCCACACGATGAGACAAACCGCCAGCTTTCCTCGCTGCATGGAGTAGAGCGTGTGTCACCCCTCTGAGGGGTGCCCAGCAGCAGGTGGCCATCCTCCATCCCTCAGTGACCAGCCCACCAGCAGGTGGCCACCCTCTCACCCTCAGATGCCAGCCCAGCAGCAGGTGCCATCCTCCAACCCCCAGTGGCCATCTCAGCCCAGCAGCAGCAGGTGGCCCTCATCCAGTAGCAGCAGGTGGCCATCCTCCCACCCTCTGAACCCAGCAGCAGGTGCCATCCTCCATCCCTCAATGGCCATTGTCCAGCAGCAGGTGGCCATCCTCCATCCCTCAGTGGCCAGCCCAGCCCAGCAGAACAGGTGGCACTGCCCAGCAGAGCAGGTGGCCCTCACCCAGCAGCAGGTGGCCACCCTCTCACCCCGTGTGCCCACCCAGCGCAGCAGCAGGTGGCCATCCTCCACCCCTCAGTGGCCCTCACACAGCAGCAGCAGGTGGCCACCCTCTCACCCGCAGTGGCCAGCCCAGCAGCAGGTGTCCATCACCCAGCAGAGCAGGTGCCTTCCTCCATCCCTCAGTGGCCATCACCCAACAGCACCAGTTGCCATCCTCCACCACTCTGAGCCCAGCCCAGCAGGTGGCCATCCTCCATCCCTCTGTGGGGTGGTCCCCAGCAGCAGCAGGTGGCCACCCTTTCACCCCCAGTGGCCATCCCAGCCCAGCAGCAGGTGTCCATCACCCAGCAGCAGGTGCCTTCCTCCATCCCTCAGTGGCCATCACCCAGCAGAGCAGGTGCCCCCCTCTCCCCCGTGTGCCCACCCAGCCCAGCAGTGCCGTACCCGGTGGGGGCTGCACGGACTCGAGGCAGGCGTAGATGCAGCCGTTGTAGCAGCAGCGCTTGTGGCGCTGGCACTCGCCATCCGAGCGGCAGCTGGGCACCTCGCAGGCGCGCTCCGGCAGGCTCTGCGGCGGCGGCGGGCACCGGTCGCTCTTCTGCTGCTGCGAGCTGTGAGAATGAAGAGGGTACTCATAATCCTTTCAAAGAGAAGAAAATGAAGTCAGCTTCGGTGGAAGGCATGCTCGGAATGCTTTGCAAAGGGGTGAAAGGGAAGGTTTGGTGCAAGGTGAGTATGGGATGTGCTGGTGGGTCTCAAAGCGGTTTTTGGGTTTTCAGCAGAGAGGGAATTAATTGTCCAGCACCCCCAGCTCTGTATGATCCTCTTAGGGAGGTGCTTTGGATGAAAAGAAAGTCAGGTTCAGCATAAGATACGTACAGCACACTGTGCCAATGTCTCAAAGTGATTTTTGGGTATTCACCATAGAGGGAATTTACTGTCCAGCTCCCCCAGCGCTGTGTGATCCCCTTGGGGAATTTGGATGAAAAGGAAGTCAGGTTCAGCATAAGATGAGTACAGAACACAGTGACAGGGTCTCAAAGTGTTTTTTGGGTATTCACTGTAGAGAGAATTAACTGTCCAGCTCCCCCAGCGCTATATGATCTCCTTAGGGAAGTGCTTTGGATGAAAAGGAAGTCAGGTTCAGCATAAAACAAGTACAGAATGCCGTGCCAGGTTCTCAAATCCACCAGCACTTTATGATCCCCTTAGGGAGGTGCTTTGGATGAAAAGGAAGTTGGGTTCAGCATAAAATGAAAAGAAAGGTTCAGTGTAAGGTGACTATGGGACATCCTGATGGGTCTCAAAGTGATTTTTGGGTTTTCAGCAGAGAGAGAATTAAATGTCCAGCTTCCCTAGCACTTCCCTTAGGAAAGTGCTTTGGAAACAGCAAACCATCACTAAATTATTGTGCAGAGCTTGTTTTGTAATTGAGATTATTGCATTGAAAATTAGGAGGTTAAAAAAAATTCTTTAAAGTCTTTTATACTTTAAAGTCTATTATTCTTTAAGGTACTCATAAATGAGGACACCAAACCACTTTGACAGGGCAGCAGTGGAAACGAGGGCACTGTGCTGTTTTGGGACATGGAACAAATGTCCCTGGTAGCACCTCTCCCCTCAGTGGGCTCCTCCATCTCCATCACCTGGTCTGGAGCACAATTTATAGGGGAGCCTTTCAAGTTTAACCACAGTGGAGCTCTGGGTTGTTAAATTAGAGACCGTTCCTAAATCATGGGACATTCTGGATGAGGTCTGTGAGTGATGCCAGCTCCATCCCAAAGAAAACGAGGCCGTGTTTCACTGAAGCAGAAAGAAGCTGAGCTGCTCATTGCACACTGACAGGACAAGGGAGGTGGGAAGTGCATTAACAGGCACTGGAACTTTTCTGAGGCACTTTTCAGATATTTTTCACACTGGGGTTGTTTCAGCAAGAAGCCAAATCCCTGCAGCAGAGAGGTGAATCACCCCAGCCCACTCCTTTCTCACCTGTGGCTCAAACACTCACTCACCCCAGGGCAGAGAAACTGCTCAGGGCACTCAGGTCTCGGCGTTATTAACAACCATTTATAAACTCTAATAAAATCAAAAAGTGGATTCTTGGTTTGCACTTTTAACAGAGACCAGCATCAAGCCAGGGCTGTGAAGTGAGCGCTGCCATGGCCTCATGAGCAGGCTGGTAAGAGTCATAAATACATAAAAATATTTGTAAATATAATATGTGTAAACTTGGCCCTGTAACTGGTGTGTTACAAAATCAGTGATGAGAAACCGGCGTTGTTATTCCAAGAATGAACATGGTGCAACAGTCCCCCGGGGTTTCTAGGAAATCTCACCAGCAGGCTATGGAGAAATTTGAGGTGAGGTTAGCATCCTTCTCTCCATCCTGCTCCATCCTTTGGAGCATCTGTGCCTTTGGTGACACCTGCTCCCACATGGATGCTCCCAAAAACTGGCCAAGGAGAGGCCAATGCACAGACATGGAGAGTCAGAGAGACAGAGAATTCCTGATATTTTCACTAATGACAGCCTCCTGCCCTGTTCCCAGCACCAATAAACAATTTTCTTCTGCTTTCTCCTTTAAAATCCTTCCACAACATTGATAAACCAAACCCCTAAAAAGGTTTGGAAAAACCCAATTTTGATGATGTTTTCCATGCTGAAGTTGCAAGCTCTCATATTATTGAAGATATTGAAAATTCTCTCTCTCTCTCTCTCTCTCTCTGTATATATATATATATATATATATTTTTTTTTTTGAGGGATGTGGCTGGATTTTAAATAGAGAAACTTTTCAGGTATATGAGAGAGCACTGAGCTATAAATCTGTGCTGCTCCAAACACTGAGCAGCTCTCCTTGTTGGAAGGAATGTGCATCCTGGAAGGTCATGGTTTACTATTCCATTTGAAAGGTCAACTGCAGATTGAAATGTGACCAAAATAATACTGGCAAATAATGGATATATTAAAAAAAGACCAAACAATTACTTCACAGTTGCTTCACAGATGATTCAGAAACCAAGAAGCCAAAATTGCAATGAACAGCTGGCTCCATGAATGAAATTTCCACTGGGGAACAATACAAGAGATGCAGCCAAATAACTTTGTACCTCATGACCTCCCTGCCCATTCTCTTGGTCACCTATGGCTCACAACTCATTCCTTTCAAAATAAGAATATTTTGCTTATTTGGTTTAATAAAACCCCTTGTTTATGTGTGCATAAAAAAGGATTCCCTCATTCCCCAAATCACCTGGTTAAGGACATCTCCAGGTTTGGGTTACAAGGTTTTTTAAAAGCTCTCCCAGCATTCACAGTTTGGCTCTGATTTATTATTTTCACAGATTGTGATGACAATCAAAATTTCTTTAAAAACATATTTTAGTGCAGGAGGTAAATTTCTGCTTCCCATGGAGATTTAGTAAATAATTTAACGACAATATCTGCCTCAGAGATGGCCAGAAACAAAGGGGAAAAGTTCAGAGTTCAGCTGAGGAACCCTGGAAGTCAACAAAGATGAGGAAAAACCTGGATGGAATCACTCAGTCTCAGCCATAATTTCAATAGCAACTGAGGGATGCAGTCTGCTTCCCAAAAATCCCAGATCTATTCTGTTTTTTGTGTCTGGAACTGGTTATTTGTCAAAGCAGAACTCTCTGCTAATTCATATTCTGCATGGAGCCCCTTGAGATGACACATGAGATTTATTTCAGCCTCCCACCACCAGCTCTGGCCCTGGCAGGTGTTCCCAAACACTGCCCCTAAAACACCTTTCCCCTGGACAAAAAATACACAGGCAGAATTCTGAATCCTCCAATATTTCTATGAAAGACCTGGAAAATCACCCATCAGTGATGATCAAAGTGCAAACATCAGACTGAAGGCAGCTTAAACAATCTGAAAGGACAAGACCAAAGCAGTGGGAATATTCTGTTGTTGGGATTTGTCATTTGGATTCTGCTGTTTGCAGTTGGAAGAATGCTGCAGGACTGGGGTGGGCTCCAAGAAAATGCACAATAATGATTAGAAGGCCAGAAAGCAGGAAATACAGAAAAAGGTTTGTGTGAAGGTTGCAAAGGGCAGGCTGAGGCTGCTCTGCTCACAGGTTACCCTGAGGATATGGGGGCCAGAAATCTGGGGCACAAAGAGGACACCCCAGGGCTGACTTGTGGCAGCTGTCTGCTGCAAGGGTAAATAAATTGTGGGAAGAGCATTACAGCAGCTGGGAGGAATTCTTCATGGCTGGAAAACTTTAAAAGAAGGCTGGGATTTTTCTAAAACACTTGCTGCAGTTGACAGTGGAATGAAGTCCAGACTGGCGCAGTTTTCCCAGCAGGCTGGAGGGTGTTTCACCATAAATTCCCACTCCCAGGTACTGCCTCCCTCTGCCCTTTGGGAGCAGCCTCTGGGGGCTGCACAACACCAAATCACTGAACTTGGCCAGTGTCCCTCTGTGAAATAGATGGATTTTTGTTCAAAGCCCAGCTCCTGCATCCCATGGTGACTGCAATCCGTCATTCTCCCTTCTCCACTCCCACCTGACCCCTCCTTGCCAACCCACACCCCTCCTCAGGGTGAAGGAAAAGCCCCTGGCAGACCCCGAACCAGCTCCTCATCCTCACACCTGCCCCAGCGTTTTCCTGGACACGCTCCTCCTGCTGCAGCTCAGATTTTCTGCACTCAGAGCACACAAAGCTTCCTCCCCGTGTCCCTTGGGATGTCTGTGGCTCGTGTCCCATGTGCAGGTTGCCATAAGCACCTCCATCTGTCATCCCTCTATCCAAGTGACTCACAGATCAGCTGCTCTGTCCCCAGATTGATTTCCCAAGCTCAGGGAACACACAGCATTTGGTAGGAAAGAAAACATTCCTCTGAGAAAGCAGAGGGGCTGCCAGAACTGATGCTGGTGCACGAGGGGATGGAGAGCATCCATTCCCCCTGACAAGGTTTGAGGAGGAGAAAGAAAAGCATTATCTGTTTCCCCCAGACCAGTGTTTGTGTCAACAGGAGCAATTCTGGCTGAGCTTGCCAGATCAGCAGCACCTGGACTCAGGGCTGCCAGGAAAAACAGCCCTTTGAAGAAGTGCAGGTTGGAAGAAGAGGATATATCCCCAGGGGATTCCTTATCTCAAGATCAACATGTAAATTCCTCCTGTGCTCCTGTCCTGTCTCTCTGGGTCATTCACCTCATAGTTCCTACTCAGTTTGAGCTCCACATTGAAACATGCAGAACATCCATACCAAAGCACTTTCCAATGAGTGATTTTGCAGGAAATTCCCCTCTTTATGTCCCCATTTTCCAATTACAGTGCAAACCAGAGATACCCCATCCCAAGAAAGGCTACAATGAAGAAAATTTCTTACAAAATCCTGAGGTGCCTTTCAAATATCAGCACAAGGTTTTCTGTGAAATTTCAAGATGACAGAATATCAGTTCGCTCATTGGGGGCAAGGGATGTGTGTCACAATTCTGAGTCAGCAATTGCACAAACCACATGTTGCCTTTACAGACATCACTCTAAAAGTCATGGGCATGAAAACATCCTTTTCGGATTAAAAGCTGCAGAAAACAGATGGAGGAATCTGCCTGTGGCACCAAGGTGCTGTTCATACACATGCAGTGGTTGGAATATGCAATCAGACATGAGTACAAGAAAATAAATTATTTGGGGCTTGCCCCCAAGCAATTCAAGGGGCAGAAGCCTTGGCTCACTGCTGGTTTCTAAAGGAACTTGGATGGACCAAGCAAAAATTTCAAATTTATAAAAAACTTGATTTTTAAATTTTTCTATTTTTGAAACAGCATATCCTAAAACTCACATCACATTATTTTCATTTTTTTTCAATTCCCATTTTTCCCGTGGCCATCTCGTTTGGCCCAGCCACATCAGGACAAACCCAGCACCATTCCCCATTCCCAATAATCATTGCTGTCACAGTTCCAGCCCCAGCACTCCTGTCCTGAGTGGATTTGGGGCTGTGACAGTGCCCTGAACAATGCCAGGAGCAGGCAGGCACAGATGGTGCCACTGAGAGCGTGCCAGGGCGTGGGCACAGCAGGGATGGATTTTTGGGATCGCCACCTTTTCAGGATGATGGGCACTCCAGGGATTTACAGAACCCTGGGCAATTCTGTCTTCTTGAAATTTTGCAATAAAAAAATTGTGCTGATATTTGAAAGACACCTCAGGATTTTGTAAGAAATTTTTTTACGGCCTCTCTTAGGATGGGGTATCTCTGGTTTGCACTTTAACTGGAAAATGATGACATAAAGAGGTGAATTTGCTGCAAAATCACTCACAGGAAAGTGCATTGATATGGATGTTCTCCTGCCAAGGTTCAATGTGGAGCTCAAATTGAATAGGAACTATGAGGTGAATGAGAGACAGGACAGGAGCAGAAGAGAAATTGAGATGTTCATGTTGAGATAAGGAATCCAGCCGAGGCAGCACCCTCCCTGCTCCCAGCAATAAATCCCATTATTTTCTCCCTCTAACAAACCCGCAGGGTTTACATCCCCCTTCTGGCATCACTTTTCCCTGAGGATTTTCCAGGGAAAGCGGTGCCATCCCAAACCCCTCTCGCTCTTCCCAAATTTCCCCCTGCAGCAGCTAGGTGGCAAAAGTTCCGCGCAGCCTGGGAAAACTTCACAGATCCCTATAACCCAGAGCCAGCGACCGATCCGAGCCCTCCTTATCCCCAAAAAAAAACCTTCTTCGGCGGCGAGCATCCCCAAAAATCCCCCCCAAATTACTCACATCGTATTTCTCCGTCATTTTCAGCAGAGCGCGTTTCCAGAGAGTCCTGGCACAGCCCGGCTCCGGCAGCACCACCAGCACACACAGGGCTGCAGCCAGCATGGTTTTACAGAAATTCATCCCTGCTAGCAGCCTGCAACTCATTTTTTTTAATTCCAAGGAGAGGTGGAATAAAAAGCTCTCGGGATCCGGGTGGTTCTGAGGTTTGGCGAGAAGAGAGGGCTGAGCGCTCCCAGAGCTGCTTTTCCCTGCGCAGCTTCTGGGAAAGGAAAAGGGGAAGGGAAAAAAAAAAAAAAAAAAAAAAAGAAAAAAAAAAAAAAAAGAAAAAATAAAAAAGAGCCCACAGGCAGAAGCCGGGAGCTGCTGTTGAACTTCTTTAAGTTAGATCAGGTTCTCGGCTCGCATGTTCACACAAAGCTCACGCTCTCCTGGAGTGATGGACGGGGAGATTACTTGGAAAGATTATTTTTAGACCTTTGTTCGCAACATCTGGCATCCTCCGAGAGCCCCATTGAGAGCCCAAGCGTGGGATCAGATGACAGCTGCCGCAGGGGGAAATAAAGGTCTCGGAGGGGTGGGCTCGGCAGATTTTTGCAAACAGTTCACCCAAACTTCCCAAACTGGGCTCTCCCTTTGTCTGCTTCCTACTGGGGTTTGCATCACGCTCTGACAAAGTGATAACTTCATCTGAAGGCTACTGGAAGGAAATGATTTAGCCACATGATAAACATCCAGGGGTTTCACTAAACCAAAATGACGCTGGTTTTCTGAAAAGGATTTTGAGGGAGGGGAGAGACGCGAGGAAATAAATAAATCGGGGTGTGGAATGGGGAAGGAAGGTGGTTTGGAAATTACATGAGCACGGAGAAAGCAAGGAAGGGGACATGAGTCAGGCTGTGCCTGACAATGGGAGGGACGGAAGGAGTGGACGTGGGGATTTGGACATCCCATGGGCATCCAGTGCCTGAAGGGTGGGAATGGGCTGGTGAAATCAGGCTGAAATCAGCCCAGCATCCTGCTGGGATGGACACACAGGCAGGTGCTGAAGGAGAACCACAAGAACTATAAGAACTGTAAGAAATATATGAATTATAAGAACTATAAGTGCAATAAGAACTATAAGTACTATAAGAACGATAAGAACTATAAGAACTGTAAGAACAATAAGAACTGTAAGAACTGTACGTACAAGAAGAACTATAAGTACAATAAGAACTATAAGTACAATAAGAACTGTAAGAACAATAAGAGTAAGAAGAACTATAAGAACTATAAGTAAAATAAGAATTATAAGAACTATAAGCACAATAAGTACAATAAGAACCATAAGAACTATAAGAACTGTAAGAACTATAAGTACAATAAGAACTGTAAGAACTGTAAGTACAATAAGAACTACAAATACAATAAGTACAATAAGAACTATAGGAACTATAAGAAGTGTAAGAACTATAAGAACTATAAGTACAATAAGAACTACGAGAACTATAAGAACTATAAGTACAATAAGAATTATAAGAACTATAAGAACTATAAGTACAATGAGAACTATAAGCACAGTAAGTACAATAAGTACAATAAGAACTATAAGAACAAGGCAGCTGTTACATTTATGTATATAAATACGTATATCTGCGTGTATATAACTTTAGAGGGCTGCTCAGAGCTCTGTGGCTGCTCAGCTGTGGGGGCTGTTTATTTTATAATTCTCCCTGAATTTCTCCTCCAGCAGCTTACAAGCCCTGTTTGCCTCGCTTTACCTAGCTGCAGCTCTGCTGAGCAGAGAGGAGCCTTGCTGGATGCACTGAATTTATTTTATATCCACTCTGAAATGGGTCTGCAGAGGAGTGTTATACCCTGTGGGCACACAAAAAAAATTCTCCCAATTATTCCTTGTACCTGAAAGCTGTGGAAATTCACTTTGATCCATGCCCAAGTGTCAATAGCTGCACACAGGTGGGAGCCAAAGGATTTTGTCTTGAAGCTTGCCAGAATATGATGATGGGAACCTGAAAAAAGAGCAAGATGTACTTTAAAAAGCTCAGTATTTAAGGGAATATATTTGATTTATTCAGAGTTAAGGTTCCTAAAGATTTTCCAGCAGTAACTGTGCTTTGGGCACTACTGCTCTAAAAAGGTTCTCAGACAAAATCTGCTCAGTTCATGCCAGGGAATTTTGCTGGGAAGTAAAACCAGAGATTGCTCTTATGGGGGGAAAGGGAATGAAGAGTTAAACTGGAGATGGACATCTCCCTGTCAGCTGCACAGGTATAGGGTGGGGGACCTCAGTGGGACAGCACAAGTCCTTGTCTCTGCATGGTCTGGGGTTCCCAAAGGAGCCTGAGAGGGGATCCCTGTGGAGATGCACTGACCCTGCATTGCTGTGTTTGTGTCATTTTATCCCTGCTTGATTCACAGATTGCTCCTGCAATAATGTGACAGCCATGCCCATAGGTGCAGGCGGGGTTTTGGGGGTTCACAGGGTCTGAGGTGACCCCATGGTGCAGTTGTTTCAGGCACAGAAGGGGACAGGGTGGGAGCCTTTGGGCTGGAGAGCATTTTGTGCCATAGAGGTGTCACCCTGCAGCTGGCTGCTGGGAAGGTCCCTGCAGGGAGCACAGCTCCTTCACCTGCTCTGCCCCATTTCACCAGCTCTGCTCTCCCCCAGAACTGCAGTCACACATTTAAAACAGAATTACAGTAATTTCACGACCGTAAGGCGCACTGGACTATAAGCCGCACTTTTTTTTTCCCCAGCGAGGATCCGCGCACAACAAAGTAACGAATTAGTAACGGAATGGTGCGATCGCGGGGTTTACTGGCAGGTGCTCAATTTGCAAACATTTTTCACAGATTGGCACAGCCTTTAAACGCAGCCCCAGGTGCCCTCCCCATGCTGTGGGCCCCGGCACTCCTGCCCACCCCCAGCACCGGGCTACTCGCTGCTCTCGCTGCTCGCGCTGCTCTCCTGGCTCTCACTGCTCGCGGTCATTTGATTGCGAGCTTCATGTTTGTTGCTGCACAATGTGAAACAGAAATTGTTTTGAGATCCCTTCAATACTCAAAATTTTTCCATATATAAGGCGCACCGAATTATAAGGTGCTCTTCTGGGTTTCGATCAAAATATTAGTCAAAAGGGTGCGCCTTATAGTCGTGAAATTACTGTAATCCAAATTTTCCATCAGATGGGTCATTCTCCTCAGGCTTCTCTCTTCATTCAGTGTAGCTGTGGGCAGCTCACAGGCCAGCTCATGGAAAAGTGACTCCTTAAGCATAGAGTGTCGCCTCTGGGTGCTGGCAGAGCTCAGCACCTGCAAGTCACTGTCACCTCCATCCAGATCTCACCCAAAGGATGAGATCCAAAGGGTGATTTCACCATCTGAAACCAGCAGCTGTGATGCAATTAGTGAAAGACACACTTGGACAGCTTCAGCACATCCAGAGAGGAATGAATCTGCCACAACACTGTTACCTGTCCTACCTCTGGTGTGATTTTTTACTGCTTAGAGGGCTCTGTCTAACACCAGAGGATTCTCCAATTCCTTTCACAAGCGCACATCCCCAGTTTTTTTTTAATATTAACACCTGCACCTTGATCCAGCACCTCTCAGGCACATCCAGGAGCTCCCACCCCTGCCCTGAGTCCTGTGTTCCGAGGTGACAAATGACACAGCTGGTAGCACAGAATAAACAAGATTTTTCCTTGGAGTATTCCTGTTTAATTTACATCTTTGTGCTGATATTTCACTGCTCTGTGCTCTCACTGAAACCCAAACCACCGTGAAACAACTGCTCGCCATAAATCCCCCTAATTTAATTCCATTTTTTTTTCGTTGTTTCATATACTTGCAATCTGGACTGGGAGCATCTAATTCCACAGATTAATAGCTACTTCAGACACCATTTACTAGTTTTATTTTTGCAGATACACAGCTTTGACATTTATCTGGGATAAACCAGGGTCTGTGCCTTGCAGTCCATGGATTGTGTGCTGGAGAAGTGAGAATTCTGCAGGACCAAAATTCAACAGCTTCACATCAAAATGAAAGTTGATGTTATAACACTTAAGGAACTGTAACTCATCCTGCACACAACTCCTTCATTAATTCTTCCTGCCTCCCATCTCCATTACTCACGTGCTTCTACCTCCATTCTCTGGTGGAAGCTAGGCAAGGTATTGTAGATTTTTTTACAATGTTAAGAAAAACTTCCCTGGCAATACTGGAAAGAACATTTTTCTCTCCTTTTCTGGATAGTCATCTTCTTGGCAGTCCCTGGCTGGGCTGTGTGGTTACAGGACAACTGCAGAACATAATTTTTGCCATTCACATCCACTTTATCCTTTCATTTGGGGCTCAGTGAAACCTAAAACACAAGAGACCTGAGCCCACTAGCTTATGGAGGAATTTTTCATCCACTACAGAGCAGTTCCTGTCTTACCAAGTTCACTTTTGAGTGACCCATTTAGACAAAAAATAAGAGGAACAGCCTTGACTTTCTGAAGAATTTCTTGTTTAACATTGGCAGGTTTATGGCTCCAGCTATTAGTGTAAAGCATTCTGAGCAGCTTGTGAAGATATTTTAGTCATCAGGCACAAATCCTTACAAACACAGCTAATGGCAGTAATCAGAAATTTAAAATTTACTAAGCAGGTGTCTGAGTTGTATAACTCAAATTCCAGGTTTTTGATGATGTATGGTGATTTGAAAGCAGTTGTCACAAGAGGGAGAAAATTAACATCCATTTTCTCTTAAACTGCATTTTATCCACACCCAGCAGTCGGGCTGAAGTTGTTTTCTCCCAGTGGAACAATTCCCTCTGGTGATGGCACATCCACAGGGAGTAGATGCATGGCTCTCCTATGCCCAGGGCAATAAGACATAATTGAATTATTACAATATCTTGACTGGATTTGGCTCCAGTTTATGTGAAATCTTGGGCATTCAGCAGGCCAGCAGTTAAAATAATTTTTTAACATGTGCTTGTCCAGGGAATCCACAGAACATCACTATGTCCAGATTTCTCTGCCTCAAGATTTGTGGTGCAGTTCCTCACATCAAATTCCTGCTGCCTTCAAGGATTCTGAGTGAGATTGCTCCATACATCAGCACTGAGCAAAGAGTCGCCCTCTGTGCATGAATCTCTGAGAATTTCCATCCCACAAATGGTTTCAATAAGGCAAATTCTGCACTACCATAAATTGCTGTCAGATGATAATGCAAGAGCATGGGTGAGACTTGAGCATTTCTCCAGGGCCTGTGGAACCCTCAGCATCGTTTGTCACAACCAGGAAGCTGGATCTGAAGGAAAGGACAGGCATTTTATCAGCTTAATTATTTTATCAGCAAAAAATAAAACCATTTTTGGGAACTGGGGTTCATGCTGCCTGGTTGGGATGACTTAAATAATGTTGTGTAAAAATGTTCTCAGGGAGGTTGTGAGTGAAAGTCATGGAGCAGCCAAGGAAAAAAAACAACTTTTTCTAGCCAAAAAACAAGGTAGGTCAGCCTAAGTCAAGACTTGCCTTTTCACAGAGGAAAGATCTGACTTTTAAAGAGAGATTATATCAAAGAGAGAGTTTCCTGAGAGCACACCACTGCAGCACACGAGGTGACTCATTTTAGCTGGATAGAATCCCAGCACCTCCATGCCATTGCTGCAGCTCCTTTTCCAAGGGCTGTTTCCTTGCCAGCTCTGCACAGGTTCTGCTGCCAACAGCAAAGGGCAATGGTTTTCTGGGGGTTATTGGGGATTTTTGATCTTACCTAATCCAGTGGGAAGGTTACAGCTGCTTTGTGTCCCCCCTAAAAAATAATCCAATGCTCCTCCCCTGCTGCTTTGGCTGCCTCACCAAGGCTCAGTCCTGAGGCTCTGTCCCACTTCCAGAAAAAAACAAGTACAGTAATTTCACGACAATAAGGCGCACCCTTTGGACTAAAATTTTGATCGAAACCCGGAAGTGCGTCTTACAATCTGGTGCGCCTTATATATGGACAAAGTTCGTAAATTTGCCAACCCAGCAGTGTGAGCTGCGAGCCAAGCTGCAAGAGCCATGCCAGCCGGCGCCAGGGACGGGTGGGAGTGCCGGGGCCCATGGCATGGGGAGAGTGCCTGGGGCTGTGTTTAAAGGCTGCGCCGATCCGTGAAAAATGTTTGCAAATTGAGCACCTGCCAGTAAACCCCGCGATCGCGCCATTCCGTTACTAATTCGTTAATTTGTTGTGCGCGGATCCTCGCTGCAAAAAAAAAGTGCGCCTTATAGTCCAGTGTGCCTTATATATGGACAAAGTTTGGAAATTTGCCGACAACCCAGAAGTGCCCCTTGTAATCCAGTTCACCTTATAGTTGTGAAATTACTGTAAATCTGGAGTGGTTTAGTTGTGAATGTGAACACAGAGAAAGCACAGCCCTGGTTCAGCTTCCCTCAGCTGAACCTGCCCATGAAAATCAGCGGCAGCCCCAGGGAGTGATGGATGGCATCACTCATCCCTGTGTGCTCACCCCTCCAACCTCTGCTTGCTGCAGGCTGTCCTAAAGCAGCAATATTTTATTGGTACTATTTTCCTTGCCTAATCCAGCAATCAGGATTGCTCCCTGCATGGATTAGCAGGAAAAGCAGACCCTTAGGTGTGCTAATCCTGATGGGTGGATACAAAAATCAACAAATAGAAGAACCTGCAGCACCTCTGGAGGGGATGCAGATGATTCACCCCCTCACCCACGGGTTTATTTTTTGGCCAGCTCTACAGGAAGACACCAAATCTGGTGTTTCAATATTGGATTCATTCCTTCCCTGAGCAGGAAAAACTGTGCCAGATGTTTGCTACCAGCGAGCTCCGCTGGGAATTTATAGAGTGAAATAAAAGATCAAAAGCAATTCCAAGCACAGACAGGTGATTCCCTTTAAGCATCTGGCCCCAAGCCCTCGCAAAGCCTGGCAGAGGTCAATGTTAAGTGGCCCCTGACTACGTGGAAAGGCCTGTAAAGAAGAATAGAAAGCCTCCACTTTTATGCAGCTTTGTTGAGTATGAGGTATAAACGAAGCAGAGGAATGTGATTAGGGAAGAGTGCTGCATCCCACTGAGAGAATTCCCAGGGAGCCTCCCAATGCACGATGCTATTAATTACAGCAGAATGGCTCAGTGTGGGGGAGAGGCTCCTCTTGGGGCACAACCGTGTGCCCTGGGGACACTGCTGGCATCCCAAACAATTCCTCTGGCTGGGACTGCCCAGCTGCGGTTCCTGCCCTTGTGCCAGCTCCCTCTGGAGCTGTCTCAAAGCCTTTTGTCTCCAAAGAGGCTGCTCTGAGCTCTTGGTGTCCCCACAGGAGAGGTTTGTGGGGACTGGGGACAGCGGGATCCTCTCCCAGGCCAGTGGGAATTGCTGCATATTTTGGGAGGGGAGGATGTGCAGTGGAGCTCTCACACTGAGAGGAGACGAGTCACAAACTGGAAACCTCAGAGAAATCTCCCTGGTGGGCAGATTCACCCTGAAATTAAAGACAAGGGAAGTTTGGCTGTGGATCCACATAGATTTCACAGCAAATCCTCAGCTTCTACCATGCTTTGAATTCCTGGGGGTAACAGGGCTGCATTCAGGGCCCCCAGCCCTAAAAGAACTGAGCTGCGCTCTGGGAATCCCATAAAGTGTGAGGCACTTGCTGGGACCATAACAAAGAGCCAGGGACCACCCAGAAGTGTCAGCATGGACACCAAGAAACCCACCTACCAGGCATGTGCCACTGCAAATCCCAGATTTCACACATGACACTGAGCAGGGATATCTTGTGGGTGATGCCCTGCTCTGACCCACAAAGACTTGGCCAGTTTGATTTTGGGGCTGCACCTCTCCCAGCTGAAGCTCTGCCTGCCTGTAGCCCCAGGGATAGATGGTTTCCCGTAACAAACATCCTGCCTACATCCAGAAATAGCAAATTCATGGCTCAGAGACACCTGCAAACCCTGCACAAGGCAGAGGGGGAAGGGCAGATGTGTATCAGCACTGTGCTTGTGTAGGATTTCCTTTATGGAACCTTTCACCTCCACGTCCCACATCCTATTGCCAGTGAGCTCCCTCCCCTGCTGCGGCTCCTCTGAGGCCAGGAGCACTTTGGCAAGGACATGAAATGATATCCCAGCCCCAGGCAAATGCCTTTAGAGCTCTGGAACAGCTCCAGTTGCTCCCGTCAGCCCTGGGAATGCCAGTGCTCTCCAGAATAGCTGCTGGTGTCACCTCAGCCCCAGTTCTGTGCAGGAGTCAGGGGCTGAGCAGGGATCTGGCCTGGCAGGGAGCATCCCTGAGCTCCTCAGGGAGTGTGAGGCTTGCAGTCAGTAATGGTGCTGCAGAATTCCTTAAAAGAGTTCCAAGGATTTTGGAGCCTGAGTTGCATTTGCCGGATTGTGCCAAAACCAAGAGCTTTTCTTATCTTTTCTTATCCAAAGTGCAAGGGTGGACAAGCCATAGAAAATCCCACTTGCCTTTGACCTCTGATAAAAGCCTTATCTAGAGCTGGCTGCAGATAGATAACAATATTTGGAGCTGTTGCAGACTGGGCTTTAACTGGGACATTTCCTTTTTGTGTCCCTCTGCAGTGTCTGGATGTCAGTGCTCGTGGTTCCATCACCCACCTGGCCTGCAGGGCACATCCAGGCTCCCTCCATCCCAAATCTCTGCTAACTGGGCTGGATCTCATTCACCACTGGTGCCCAGACAGAGCTCAGGCTCTGGCTCCTGTCCTTGCATTGTTTTGAATCCTCTCTTGGTTTGGGCATTAGATATAATGAGATCCCATTTCAAAATCAGAAATCAAGAGATGCCAAGCTGGCATTGTAAAGCGAAAACATCCTGTAAGAAAACTCCCAAAACTGCCTGCTGACATGCACACCTGCCTCTGGGCAGACAGACAGATTTTGCAAGCATCAGAGTGGCAGGAAACACAAAAGAGCTCAGGTAATTTCATTTTTTGGGAGATGTATGTAGTCCTAATTAAGAGCATGGATCTTCTGTACTGACCAATTTCACTCCTCAGCTTAGCAAGGGGCTTCTTTCAGCAGTCAGACACAGTTTAATTTTTTTGAAGGTGTTGGAAGTACAATAAGAAGGAGTTTCCTCCCCTGGTGCCTCTGTGTGAGGTCCTGAGCAGCACATTCAGTATCCAGCTGAATTCCTTCTGAATTGTTCAGCAGGCTGGGACAGACACATGGAGAGTTTCCACCTTTTATCTCAGCACAGAACTTTCCATTTGAATAGCATGGCTTTGTTGGGAGGGTTGTTGTCCTCCAGTGAGCCACTCATTTTTCAGATGGCCGTAACTTGCATTTTGCCACGCATGTTTCCTATTACGACCTTCCCCAATCCTGACAGAAAGGGGAACCTGCAGCTTTCCCAGTGCTTGGAATTCCCTGCCAAGTTCTGCTCTCTCAACCCCCTGGGCAGGAAGAGCAGAGCAGGGAAGGATGAGCACAGGTGGGACAAGGAGGGCATGGCAAATGGGGACAGCTCTGTTACATGGTTTGGTTACTGCACAGACCTCAGCACTTGTGTTGTCTGGAAAGGCTGAGCTGGGACAGAGACTAGGCAGAGCAAAAGCAATAAAATCAGTATTTATTGAAAGGATAAAATAGGTATTTATTGAAAGGATCCACCCTGGGCAGTGCAAGAGCCCAGCTGGGACTACACCCAAATTAAATCCCAGATGGATCCTGGTCATCAGTTTTACACTTTTATAAGTTTTGGTTCATCTTAGGGTCAATTATCCAACCACACCCTCAGGCTATGAAGTCTCAGCCCCTGGCTTTCCCCCTTCCCTTAGCCATTATTTATGACTTTTGGGTACTGGTTGTCTTTGATTTTCCACCTAGAAAGAAATTGTTTAGTCCAACTACCCTGTGAAGAGAATTTACCCAACATGAAGGTTCAGAGTTATACACTAAACAGCAGAGATTCTGAAAAGTATAAAAGCTAAAACCCAAAAACTTGATCCCCTGCTCGAGCAGCAGAACAATCTGGATGTTGTTAGCTGAGCACACAGCCAAAAATCCCTGAACAACCTGTTAGCACCAGGCAGAGATTAAGGGCAGCACTCAAACCTGGCTGGATTTCAGACCTGGTTCTGTCATTACTTAGAGCTGAAGGTGGCTGCAGAGGACAATCCAACCTCTGACTCTCAAGGGAGCATCCTCATCTTGGCAGGGCACAGCTGCCTTTGCTGTTCCCCTTGTGAATTTTATATGCTGCAAAATGTTCATTTCAGTTTGGGTTCCATGTCCTTGTTAAACTTTATGTACTTTATAACTATGCTATAGAGTGCTATGTTTACGTTATATGAAGATAAATATTTTTATATAGCTACGCAGTTATATTTGTTTACATACCCATAAAATTAAATCTCCAGCATGTTTCTTATGTGTTTATGCCCCTCTAACCTGTCCCTCAAAAGGAATGGAGGAGAATCACAGAATCCCTGACTGGTTTGGGTTGGAAGAGACTTTGGAGCTCATCCCACCGCACCCCTGCCATGGCAGGGACACCTCCCACCATCCCAGGCTGCTCCAAGCCCTGTCCAGCCTGGGACATTCCAGGGATCCAGGGGCAGCCACAGCAGCTCTGGATACCCTGTGCCAGATCCCCACCCTCACAGGGAAGAATTTATTCTCAATATCTAATCCCAATCTAATTATCAAATCCCTCTCCTTGCTAGTTTATAGCTCTACTTAGTGCCTGCAGAGCAGGTCCAGGGCTTGCCAGAGTTTCAGCTCAGATTTACACTCACATTTTGCACCAACTGGGCAACTTTTTTTTTTTTTTTTTTTTTTTCCTTCAGGGTTTATTTATCTGAGTTTTGCAGTGCCCAGCAATTCTGGACATGTCCCAATGTAAATTATTTCTACAGAACTAGCAGTTGTATGTTTTGTCCAGCCTGAATCCTGGCAACCTCAGGCCTCTGTGACTTGTATTTAATTATTAGGAATAGGAGAACAACCTAAAAGTATCTGAGTGCCCTGATCTCATGGGCTGTTTTTAGCTTGTCTCCATAGGATGGGATAAACATTTGCAGGGATTTGGCATGAGTTCCAGATCCCCTTCAACTCCACTTGTCTTTTAAATCATTAACCTGTTCTTGAGTGTAACCAGCCCTAAGAGATCACTTTTTTCTGCTTTGTCTTCCTGCAGTAGGTGCATAATTTCATCATCCATGTTTTCTGCATTCTGAGAGTGTTAATGGGAGGAGTTGAATAGCTGGGTATTCAAATCCTTTTCCACAATATGTCTCTGTCTTCTCTTTAAAGTCCTGAATTTGGGGTTTTTTTCCAACCTACATCCAGCAAGCCCTTGGCAAGAGAAAGCTCAGATGAGGCTTGGTTCTTTAATTACATTACTGGCAGACTGTGGCATTCCTTTGTTACTTTCTTGATCTAATTCCCCCAAAGAGCTGCAAAAAAGAGAATGGTGGATTAATTTAATCACAGCTTCTTGTGTGGTTATAACCAATTCCTTTGCTGTCCCCTCACACCTTTGGGTGCTCTGAGCTTCAGCGCCTCCACCCAGGGTGAAAATCTCCTCCTCTGGGTATTTTTGCCCTTCAGACTTTATCCGAAGGAGTGATGCAGAGTGAAGTCCATGTGTTGGGGATTCAGTAGCTGGAGCAGAGGATTCAAAGCCTTTCTAATTCCATCAAGCTCTTCAGGGACAAAGTGACAATTCTGTTTTAGCTGATGGCTGTGACCTCTCCCACGAGCAGCTGTAGGCACAGGAAGGGTCGTTGTTAGGAGGATCCCAAAATGTCAAACCCAGCACTGAGTCTGCTGGAGTTTTTTGGGGCACTGAGCCCCACATCCTTATTTTGCTGAGCCTGTGTGGAGGGAAAATCCTTCCATGACAAGGAAATGGAGACAAATGGAGTAGGACCTCTTTCATCTGGGGCTCTGTGTCTCAGAGCTGGCAGCTATTACCAACTTTCTGTCTCAATTAACTCAACACTTCCAGAGAAGCCCTGGACATGCTGTTTGCAGCAGGGAAGATTTACTTTTCTGTGCAGGCTCAAGCAGCTGTTGCAGACTGTGACTGAAAAGTTCTGGCATTTACAGCTGAGCTTTTCCAGACTCTCCCTGGAGCTGTGGAAATGTGAGTTGTGTCTCTTCATCCCTGGATCCCTGGATGGGAGGCCTGGCTTTGTCTTAAGGGATGAAATCCCACTTCCCCTTTGGAGAAATCCTATCTAGCTCCATCCAGCTTCCCTTTCCTTTGGAGCTTGTTGCCAGCCATAAAACCGAGGCAGCCTTTGCAAATCAAAGCAACATTTAATTACAGTGATTCCACGACTATAAGGCGCACCCTTTGGACTAAAATTTTGATCGAAACCCGGAAGTGTGCCTTATAGTCCGGTGCACCTTATATATGGACAAAGTTGGGAAATTTGCCAACCCGGAAGTGCGAGCAGCGAGCCGAGCCAAGCTGCAAGAGCCATGCTAGCTGGTGCCAGGGGCAGGCGGGAGTGCCGGGGCCCGTGGCAAAGGGAGGGTGCCTGGTGCTGCGTTTAAAGGCTACGCTGATCCATGAAAAATGTTTGCAAATTGAGCACCTGCCAGTAAACCCCGGGATCATGCCATTCTGTTACTAATTCATTACTTTGTTGTGTGCGGATCCTCGCTGCAAACAAAAAAAGTGTGCCTTATAGTCTGGTGCGCCTTATAGTTGTGAAAGTACTGTAGGTGAGTAACAATTAGCACCCCCTGCAGAGCTATTGATTAGACAATTACTAGCTGGATCATTGGGTAGTCCTGCTTCTGGAAATTTCAAATAAACTCCCCACCATTTTTCAGACATTTCCTTGAGCAAAGGACCCTTCATTCTCTGTAGTCTGCTCTGTGTCAAGACTGAAAAATCAAGTTGCAAAGCTGGGCTGGAGTAGGTTCTTCCCAAATAATTTCTTAGGCTTTTTAGCTGAGCTGCCTCAAAGAGAGGTTTTCTTTGAAGCTGTAGTCTGGAATTCCCACAGAGGAAGTTTTTTACACCTAAACTGGCAGATTTAGACATCTCAACAATCAGCTTATATACAAGTAACTGTGAATCACTACAGAGCAACATCTCCCAGTATCAAGAAAAACAGATTTAAACATTATTTGAATGACTAGAAGGGATCTTGATTTAAGGGAGAATGAAGACTAATAAACCAGCAGTCCATGCTATAGGAAGGCAGCATTATATCCAGCAGAAAACACTGGAATTTAGGTCAGAAATTCCATAACTTATACACAGGTCACACATGACCTGGCACAGCAGCCCAGCTCCTACAATTTTCCTCTCTGAGGAAGAAAACGTGCTGCTCTCCCCCCCTCACACCAATTTAGATTTATAATTGTGTGTAACACGGCCTGATTCCGATTTCTTTGTAAGTAATTGTTTGCTGAGAGATCAGAAGGGATAATAACTGAGAATAAAGCAACTCCCTTCATGTGAATAATTGCACCATCAGCCCTTTAGTGAGAGTCACAACCAGAAACTTCCAGGCTGCTGCTGGGACCAATGCAAATTCTCAAGAATGCAGAAGCAAATGCATTAAGCACAATGTATCTACTGGAGCAGCCACTCATTCAACAGAGCAGCTCCTGGAAGCGTGGAAAAACATGTTCAGCACAGGAATAACTCATGGCTGTGCCCCCAAAGAAGAGCCAGTAAACTGGCACTGTTTATAAAGTGACCACCTAAAAATAGGTGGAAATACTAGTTCACCATAAATTTATTTTTGATAGGTTTATCACAAACTCAAGTGGCAATACAGTTCATCGGTTTCCAGATTTTCAGAGGAATAAATAAAAAATTCCACAGGCTTGCCTGGAATGGGAATTCTGAATTGAAAGGCTGGATTTGGGCCCAACAGTCACCCAGGGGCATTTCAGCCTGTTTCACTTTCCTCTCATTTCACACATTTCTCCTCATTCTATCCCTTATCCCTCTTTCCTCTCATTCTACACATTCCTCCTCATTATATCCCTCTTTCCTCTCATTTCACACATTTCTCCTCATTCTATCCCTAATTGTACACATTCCTCCTCATTTTATCCCTCTTTCCTCTCATTCTACACGTTCTTCCTCATTCTATCTCTCATTCTACACATTCCTTCTCATTCTTTCCCTCTTTCCTCTCATTCTACACATTCCTCCTTATTCTGTCCCTCCTTCCTCTCATTCTGCAGTGGTTTGTGTTCCCACACTCAGTGCAGAATGGATCCAGGGAATAATTCCTGGTTTCTCTGACACATGAGCAGCACATCTCTGATAGAGGGCTTTGCCAACGAGTTCCTTCCAGATCAGAGCTTTGGGGCCACCATGAAAAGAGGCTTTTCTGACTGAGGTGGGAGCCCAGAAGCTCAGGGGTTACTGGCAGAGCCACAGAGACCTGGGAAGGGCCCCAGGAGCGTCGGGAGCTCCACAGGAATCTTGGCCTTAGCCCTGCATATCTCGGGATGTGAGTAATGTCTGCTGCACTGCTGCTGCTCTGCTCTGACAAATGCCAGGCTGGATCCTTGCCCTTCCCAACATGGGACGGATCCTCGCCCTTCCCAGCATGGGATAGGTCCTTCCCCTTCCACCATGGGATGGATCCTTCCACCATGGGATGGATCCTGACCTTGCTCACCATGGGATGGATCCTCACCCTTCCACCATGGGATGGATCCTTCCACTTCCACCATGGGATGGATCCTTCCCCTTCCACCATGGGATGGATCCTTCCTCTTCCCAACATGGGATGGATCCTGACCTTTCCCACCATGGGATGGATCCTCACCTTTCCCACATGGAATGGATCCTGCTGCCCCTGGAGCTGGGATCCAGCCAGCTGGAGCCTGTCCATGGAGCAGAGAGGGGCTGGAGAAGCACCACTGCTGGCCCTTGTCCTGCTCTTCTGGCCACTGTTAGCCCAAGGCAGGGACTCGAGTGCAAACCTTGGAATCCACAGCTGCTCCTCAGAGGTGGATCTCAGAAATCTGGGTTTTTTGAACCTTCTGTGCTGTCAGGCACTGACCCCCTGGAGAACACTGCTTTTGACTTGAGGCCTTGGAGAAGCCTTCCAAATTTGAGTTAAAATCAAGGTGTGTAGTTGAATAGAAGTGTGTGATTTCACATGGTGAAGGGTTTTAAATTTTTACAATATATGAAGAGGTATGAGACAGATAGAGATTTTTGGGTGGTGTCTTTTTTGATGTTTTTCTTCTTTGTGGTTTCAGGCAGTAGTTTCTGGTTGGTCAGTCAGTTTCACACTGAGGGTCATGGGAATTTGGTTACTGAGTTAAAAGTAAAAATAATAGAGGTATTAATTCTCTATTGGACTGTTTAGCTTTAAGAGTCCTTGTAGAAGCTGGATCTTTCATTTTTTCCTTGCTTCTAGCAGGTAGCTGGAAGTGCTGTTGAATGCTCTGTATTTTTTGCTAAGATTTAATAAACAACCAAGCCTGAACACAAGAAAATCCGTTTCCTTTGTCTATTTGTTAATCCTGGCTCTGAGTGAAGGCAGAAGAGACTGAGACAAACCACAAATTAAGTGATGCAAAACTCCCACCGCTGTTACAGGGATGGAACTCCTATTTAAGGGAAGAAGCAAAAAGGAGAGAAATTTTTACAATGAGGTCTGGAATGAGGCAAAGGAAAACAACGTGAGTGATTCAAATCCCAGCAGGGTTTGGTGTTTCAGCCTTGAGGTTTCATGGGTGGCACTGCCAAGGTGAGCCCCAAAATTTGTCCTGGGAAGGGGTTTTGTCTGCTAGCATCACAGAGACCAGTGTGATTTGGGGAGGGATCATTGAAGAGCCAGACTTTGTAAAAAATGAACACAAGAACGGTCCCCATGCCAAAGCACGGCTCACACTGGGATTGCAATTATCCTGCCTTCCCCAGGCTGCAAATCCTGACCCTTGGTGGGGTCATGGGCTGGCAGAGAGGGTGCAGGAAAGGCTGGGGTTGTGGGGATGTGTGGGAGCAGAGCAATGCTGACAGTAGTGAGTGATTCCAAAGGCAGGGATGAGCAGGGATGAGAGCAGTGAGAGTTTCCAAAGTCAGGGATGAGCAGGGATGAGAGCAGTGACAGTTTCCAAAGTCAGGGATGAGCAGGGATGAGAGCAGTGAGTGATTCCAAAGGCAGGGATGAGCAGAGTTGACAGCAGTGAGTGATTCCAAAGGCAGGGATGAGCAGGATGAGTTTGCAGGGCTCCTCTGGCTCAGGGCACTCGAGATGTGACACAGCCCCACCCCATCTCACCCCAAAGAAGGAATAACATGAGTGAAATTCTGGATTTGGAAATAAAACAACCTTCATCAGAGGGTCTACCTCAATCTGTATGCGCTTGGCCTCCCTCTCTGCACACAGGGAATATTTTGGGATGGATCTCCACTTGTGACTGGCTCCCCTGCTTCGTTGGGTGTATGTTGCAGAAAACAACACAGCCAAGCAAAACTCCATAAAGTAGCAAAGTCAGAAAACTGGCAACAGGCAGAGAAGAACCTGAAACTGTTTCTAATTATCTTTTTTTCAAGGTATGTCCCTCCTGCTTTGAATTTCACCACTTAAAGGCAGCTTATCCCCTCAGCTGGGATAAGCTGCTCTGGGACCATTGTATTTTGGAATGAAATCCTGTTCCCATTTCTATGAATTGCTCTTCATTCTCATAGCCCAGGGATTGTAGCATCTGTGCTGAAATCTGCGGGTTTCACACTCTGCAGGGGGGCAGATATTGGCTTCAAGACACAGTTTTCATTGAGGATTTTATGGAAGGAAACATTCTAGTTGTTCAAAGGCTATGTTTTAAAAATGCTGATTCTGCAAGGTGTTCAATTTGGAGCCAAATTTAAAGTAAGGGTTGCCCTTTCCCCATGTCAGAATCGGAAATACAAAAATAGTTGTCAAAAGATTTTTTATTAAAGCCTGAGAAGTGAGGTCAGGGGGTCAAGGAGCTCTGGAAAACAGAAATCCTTCAGGAGCATGTCAAGTTGTTTTTTTCTGAATGGAAAAGTTGCTTTGCTTGAACCTTTTAAGTGTCTGCTGATAGAGATGAAGCAAAGCCCAATTCTGAGGATGAAAATGGAACTGAAATTCCATCTCAGGCAGTGGAGACACCAAGAGCCTTTTTTTTTGGAGGAGCTGACCCCTGGGGATTCAAAAGTCAAATATTCACTCCAAAGAAAAAGCATAAAGATGTTTTGGCGGATTTTGTTAGTTTGTTTTAATTACAGTAATTTCACGACTATAAGGCGCACCCTTTTGACTAAAATTTTGATCAAAACCCGGAAGTGCTCCTTGTAATCCAGGGCGCCTTATATATGGACAAAGTTCGGAAATTTGCCAACCCAGAAGTGTGAGCCACAAGCCGAGCTGTGAGAGCCAGGGTGGGCGGGAGTGCCGGGGCCCACAGAATGGGGAGGGCGCCTGGGGATGCGTTTAAAGGCTGCACCGATCCGTGAAAAATGTTTGCAAATTGAGCAACTGCCAGTAAACCCCACGATCGCACCATTCCGTTACTAATTTGTTACTTTGTTGTGCGCGGATCCTCACTGCAAAAAAAAAAAGTGCGCCTTATAGTCTGGCGTGTCTTATGTATGGACAAAGTTTGGAAGTTTGCTGACGACCTGGAAGTGCGCCTTATACTCTGGTGATCCTTATAGGCATGAAATTACTGTACTGAAAATCTAAAAAGCAGATATGAAGGTGCAGATTCACGTGGCTTTGCTGGTGAGGTGAGTGGGAGTCACTCTGCTGATCTCTACACAAATCTCTGACGGGCTGTTCCTGTCACTGCCGACATTTCCAAGGAGCTGCTTCAAAATATGGAGGAGTGAGAGAAAATACCTTCCCTGCCTCCACAGGGTGGTGTGATCAACTCTAAGAGTTTGCCTCCTGTGCTTTGTCCTTTTCCCCAACAATTTGCCTGTTCCTTCTGCATTTTGGTCACCTTTTCTCCTCTCTCTTGGAGAAAAAAAACAGCTTTCTGAACTTTATTTTCATGGCTGCTGGGATGCTGAGGTTGCTGAGCAGGAGGAGCAGGATGGGAGATCTTTGAAGGGAGGAGTTCCTTGGCTGCAGATTCTGCAAGGACACATCAGTGATATGCAGCACAAGTTAAAATATCTCTTGAGGAATAAAAAAATAAATCAGTTCTTATTTTCCCTAGGAGTATAATAGGAGTATAATTGCCTTAAATCAGGCATAGGCCATGAAGGAAAGAGATGCTTATTTCTTTTAGAGATTAGGCAACCTTGCAGACTGCCCAATAGGAAACAGAGTACAAGGCAGGCAATATATCTCATAAGCATCAGGAAAATTTCAACATTGCTCAGGAAATAACCAGATTTTCTGGCTGATAGGGAAAAAAAAGGTTTTGGTTCTTTTTTTTTTTTTTTTTTTTTTTTTGATGAAGCTTGTAGCAAGATTTCATTCACTTTGAAGTAATCTGCCTCTCTAGCAATTGTGTTTTGGCCAGATGCACCTCCTAGATTTGCCTGATGGTTTGAAAGGGAAGAAAAAAAAGGGTATTTCCTGAAAATATACTGCACACCCCTAATAGTCCAACACCAGCAGCTTTCCTTGAGCTGCACTTTGGGGCTTTCTGAGTTCAGGAATTTCAGGAGCTGCTGATCATCACTTCAAGGACCTCAAAGCTCACGTACCCATGAGGATCTGGATCTGGAGCAGCATTTTTGCTGTCAGGGTGGACTGTGTGCCATCACAGCAGCTCAGGAGAGGTGGGAGCCTTGCAGCATCCTCTGGCCTCTGCTGAGCAGAGATTTTCTGCTTCATTAAACCCTGATACATTAATGGGCTGTGCGTGATTTCAGGGGCTGGTGTGCAGGGCTCCTGCAGTTCGTGCCTGGAGCTTGTTAGTGTGATTTTCTAAAGATTAGCAAGCATTGATTCCACTGGGAAGCCTTGGGGAAATGCCCTTAATCTCCCCTGACCGCTGGGCTGCCTGGATGTGACTCTGAGGGAAAGTTTTTCTCTTTATAAAACTGCATTGGTTGCAATGGAGAGCCATTAGCTAATGGCTGCTTCCTGGAGCAGACACTTCATTTTCACATCCCCCAGGCTGTCTGAGGGCTCCCCAAAAAGAGAGGTACTGACTCAATTCTGGCCTCACCCTGTACCTCTAGGAAATGGAATTATTCTGGTTAGTTTTCTTTCTCCAGTGTATAATAACTCCCACATACACAACATCCTTCTGTGTTAAAATCCATGCAGTGTCCTTCTAGCAGGTGAAATTCCACCTAAAGCATCCATGGTCAAGCTGGTTGAGCTTCATGGAGGCAGACATTTAATTTTCACATCCCCCAGATTGTCTGAGCCCCCAAGGGCTCCCATGGAACAGAGACACTGACTCAATTCTGGCCTCACCTCTGTACCTCCTGTTAAGCTCAACAAGCTTGGCCAGGGATGCTTTAGATGGAGTTTCACCTGCTGGAAGGACACTGCATGGATTTTAACACAGGAGGGTGGTGTGTATGTGGGAGTTATGATACACTGGAGAAGTAAAACTAACCAGAATAATTCAATTTCCTAGAGATACAGAGGTGAGGCCAGAATTTAGTCAGTGCCTCTCTTTTGTGGGAGCCCTTGGGAGCTCAGACAACTTGGGGAATGTGAAAATGAAGTGTCTGCCTCCATGAAGCTCAACAGCTTGGCCAGGGATGCTTTAGATGGATTTGTACCTGCTATAAGGACACTGAATGGATTTTAACGCAGAAGGGTGGTGTGTATGTGGGAGTTATTACACACTGGTGAAGGAAAACTAACCAGAATAATTCAATTTCCTAGACAAAAGGTGGAAAGTACTAAAATTAAGTAGTAAGTAATTTGATTTTCCAGTTACAAAACAGAACATTCTTGGTAGAATTAATGAATGAATGCTGAGTTCCTGGGCCAGTGTTTACAAATCAAATCTCACAGTACACAGGTGGCAAGGGACAATAAAAAGTCTAATTCTAAATTAGGGCCACCAAAGGAGGGGCTTGGAAGCTGGTTTATATTTTGAATAACTTTTTGCCTATTGTGTGTGGGCCAGTTTGGGATGTGAACACTGCTTTCAATATCAAAATGACCTCCAGTGATTTTCAGTTTCACATTGTGTAAAGATTTACCCCAGGGAAAGCATTATGAGCAATGGCCCAAAGAGGGAAACAGTGAAACTTAAAGAAAAGCAAAGTGCCTAAAGATAGACAAATTGTCTGGATAGTCCAGACATTGTTTTCTTATCTCTGACTAAGCTGGGGAAGTGGATTTGTTGGTCTTGACAAGAAAGGCCTTTGTACATTGTGGGAGCAGGAGACCCTGGGGGCTGAGAACAATGGGCTTCCTTTGACACCGGGATTGATTACCTTCAGGAAGTGCATTGCCCAGTGATTGAATTCAACTCTTGCTTTTTCAGGACCATCTAATTATATTACAGACTCTATCCTGCTCCTTTAAATGGCCACAATCTCTTTTACCACGCTAATGAAATAACCACTGCTTACAATAATGGTATTTTTGCGATGGAGCATTTTGTGCTCTGACAGAGAAGAGATCTCCAGGGATGTGTTGCCACATCCTTGCAGGCAGGTGCTGTGGATTTTTCCCCCCATCCCATCCTTCCCAGCTGCCTAAACCATGCTGGCAGGAGTGTGTGAGGGAGGGAGCTCTGTGCTGCTCCTCGCTATTCCCAATCAGCAGTGAAATGATTTCTAAAAGACAAGGAGGAAAAAAAAAACAACAGGGCACTGCTGGATTCCTCTTGCAGCAGCAGCTGCACAGGATTTGGGGACACTGTGTCTTTCCAGAGCTAGAGGAGACATCCCTGCTCTAAAACCCTTGGTGCTGAGGTGGCAGCTCACAGGGAACCCAGTGCTCCTTCAGCTTCACCAGCAATCCAAACCTTCTGAACCAGCCAGCAAAGCTCACTGCTCCCCTCACAGCCCAGCCTCTTGCAAACTCCAGCCTTCTTGCTGAAGCAATCTGCTTTGGGGAAGTTTGTCCCTTCCCTTTTCCTCACAATATTTGTTTTCAGGGAGCTTGCCCCACAGCTGTGGCGTTGCCCAAGGACTGCCCTCAGTCCTGCACAAACTGTCCCTCGTGAAGAACAAAGGAGATTCATGGCTGTTTGCTCACAAACTTTTAAAAGCACAACTGTAATTTATGGGAGGCTTCCCTTTCCTGTCACCAGAGCTAGAGCTAGAGGAAAGTTCTGTGTTTCTTGCTGTGGTTATGTGCACACAGCCCTCAGATGCTGAGCTACCAAGGACATTTCCTTGCACAGATGTTGGGGATTTTATTTTTTTATTTTTTTATTTTTTTATTTTTTTATTTTTTGTGCTGAAAATGATGAATTCCAGAGATCACAAAAGCTAGAAAGCTGTCAGCAAGGAGCTTGTGGTTCAGGGCAAGGAAAGGCAGCTGCTGGGAGCACCTCTCCCCCTGGGGCCCCTGCCATGACCTCCACCTCTGGCAGGGAATCAGGGAGGAAGAATGGGATGCCAGAGCCCCCACAAGGAGGTCAGAGAGAGCAGGGGTGGCAGAGATGCTGGGGAAGGAGCAGAGCTCCCAGAGAGTCAGGAGTTTGTGAATAGAGGCCACGGGAGTGGTGCACAAAAGATGCTTTATTAAAAAGAGGACTCAAATTGTCAGAAATTACCCCCCGCCATTGCTACCTTGATATTTCACTATGCAATTAAATCCATTTTTTCTGATTTGTGACTTTTACAGCCCAGTTCTGTGGCAGAGCAGATAGACCCATGGGTAAATCATCCTCCCTTTCCAACTGACCTTTTGCTACCGTGGACTAAAATCTCCACTTTATTTACAAACATCCGCTTGCTGAATGAGCTGTTGAGGGCTGCAACTGTTGATGGATGCTAAGGTCGTCTGAAACATCAAAGCAAAGGCTATTTATGAGCAAGGATGGAAAAAGAAACGGCAAGCTGCCTCCCTCCCTTCCCGGCCATGTGCTGCAGCCACGGCTCCATCCTTGGGAAGAATATTTTAGAAGCACAGGCTGCAACTTTCATGGGCTGAAGATGAAATACCCAGTGTGGTCCTGATGGCAGCAAACACAAATCTGATTCCTCAGAGCTCCAGGTGCCACTGAGAGATGTGTAGAGAAATGTGGGAGTGGAGATGCAGGAGAGGAGGAGGAGGAGGAGGAGGAGGAGGAGGAGGAGATCCCACAAAAAAAACCCCACCATCCAGGATTCTTCCCCCATCAGTTTAAATCCTTTTTTAATCAAAAAATGACTTCTTGTTTCTAATTTGAATTTCCTTTTTTTTTTTTTTTTTTTTTTTTTACCTGGCAGATTGAAAAGATTAAAAGGAGCAATCCATTTTTCAGATGAAGTATTTCCCTGAGCTTCCCTGGTCAAGAATTGGGATGTTTGGAACAGATTTCAGGTTCGCATAAGCAATTGCTCTCTGTTTTTCTTGCAAAAAGCCCAAATTAAACACACAAATCAAGAGTATCAGTAGCTTAGAATCTTGTCAGAAACCATAAATAAAACACAGTTTATTTTGGAAAATACTTTTGCCTTTCAATAGGGCTAAAGGTGAAAAAGGAGAGGAAAACTAGACACAGTTTCCTCTTGCTCCTTTTCATTACATTTTACCTTGACATTTGCAATTTAGCAGATAAATGATTTGCACCAAAATGGGAATATTTCCATTGATAAGGGAGGATGTGCACTATCCAGAGGATTCTTGGGAGGTTTGTTCCTTCTGTGCTTGGCTCCTGACCTCACAGGGCTCTTTTCCACTGTGCACTCAAATACAGCTCCCAGCACATATTGGGCTAAATATAGCCCCCCAAAAAGGCATTTGTATTAAAAAGTACCAATATATCAATTTCCCCAGGCATGACAACCTTTCAGCTTTGTTTAGCAGTTGAGAAGAAGTGAGAACACTGCATTTCTGTTTTTATTTACAGCAGGGAGCTGAGTTGGAGTTGGTTCAGAGTTTTCACATCTCTCAAAGTTGTCTTTGTGGTCAAACTGCTTCCCAAAAGCCGGGGTAGATGTCAGATCCCCCAAATGGATTTTCTCCAGTTGCTGTTGGGAAAAGCAGGCTGTTTTCTCTGCAAGTCCCACACCATTCCAACCCTGGGCAGCTTTTCCCTCAGGTCCTGGCACTTTGCCACACCTCAAGTCCTTGGGGCACACTTTCCATGGAACGTGGGCTGAGAAAGAGCAAATGAGCCTGAAACCTCGTGGAGCCAAAGAGGGGAAACTCTCACATACAGTTCCTTACAATTTAATCAGAAATTATTGGCTTCTCTTTCAAACATATCTTACCTTAGGCCTTGCATCTCCAACACACCCCAAACACCAAAGGGCCTCCACTTTTCCACCTGAAGGCATTCTCCACTTTTCCAAAGCTGTCTTCTGAAAAACACCACATTACATTATGAATTCCCCCAATTTTTTTGCACTCTTCATTCCAGGAGAAGAGGAGGGTGGAGAAAATTCATTTGTAGGGATGGAAACTGAGAAATCCTTACACAGTGGAGTAGATTACACTACACTTCTGTCACACCTTCCATGTGAGGATTCTTCAGTAATCTTCAGGTGAAGGTCACTGGTAAGGGTCTAAAAACTCTTTAAAAAGAGGATTTTGGCTGCACAAGGTTTTAAACACTTTAAATAAGTCCCATTGAAGGAGGCCTCATATGTTTAAACTTCCAGATGGGCTGTAGGGTTTTGGTGGTTTGGGATCTTGGACCTCAAAGCACACAAAGGAGATGTGTCAGACTTCAGATGGACCACAAGGGCAAATTTAATCTGCTTAGAAATGTGCAGCTGAGTTGATACAGATTTTCTGGTGCACAGATCAAAGGCAGCGCTGCACGCTGGGCTGGCCTGAGTCCCCATGTGTGAAAGAGATGGGGAAAAATGAGCAAAAGTAAGGAAACTGTGAATGGAGCTTCAGTCTGTGATAGATGCCCTACATTTGGTGGAGATCCTGCCTGTTGGCTGGGAGAAGAGAAAAGGGAATGCAGGAATTTTCTTGACTGCTTCAGACAAACCCCCAAAACTGCTCCAGCTACTGGCCTGAGTGGTTTGCTGCCAATTTCTTTCACCTCCTTGGAGAAAATTCACTCTTTTAGCCTTCTGGGGGAAATGGGTAGGCAGAAATTATTCCAGACTGGAGAGGATAGGATGGATTTTGTATTCACAGCAGTGATACAGCATTTACAGTACAGAACAATTCAGAGAGCTGGGGGTTTGTGTGGCTCTCTGAGGTTGCTGTTGAAATGGAAAAAGGAAAATAAATCTGTTTTTGAGGGTTCTGATGTGCTGGGAGCGTCCCTGCTGTGCTGCAGTGCTCCTGGCATGGAGGGGTCACAGCCAGAGCTCCCTCCTTGTCCCACAGGGGACAGGCAAAACCTTGTGCCTTCCTGGGCCACTTGATCTAAGGAATAAAATAACAGAGTTTGTGGGAGAATTTAAGTGGCAGAACAGTTCCCAGAGCGAGGATTTGAAGCTGCCTTGTTTCTGTGAGCTGTCATAAACCAGGACTCTGCAGCCTTCCCCAGACAGGGCTGTGACAGCAATCAATAACTAGAGAAATGAAGCCAATTGTTGGCAGCAGGATTTAATATCTCTTTGATATGGGGCTTTATTTTATTTCTGTGTCTGGTTGTCACCTGCTGGGACAAGATCTGGGAGGAGTGGAGCAAAATCCAATTTTTGTTGCACTTCCACAGAATGAGCAAGTTTGTTTTGCACCATGAGATGAGGTTGTGCAGCCCACAGAATAACTCCTCAGTCCTCTCTTTGTCCCCCCATCCCCAAATTCCTGAATTCCTCTGAAAGCTCTGCTTTGACCTGGAAAACAAGATATGTCTAAGGGATTTTTGAGGATTAACTTTTCCAAGGTGCATTATTTAACTCATTACTCCAGTGCTCAGCTGAACTGTCAGATTTGGGCTCTGTTGTGATACTTGGGATAATCTCCAATTAGACACAACAGGTTCTGCTGGGAAGGCAGACAGAAATCAGGCAGTGCCCAGCACAGAGGCTGAGTGGGCAGACTGAGCAAAACTCATGCTCAGAGTCCCCTGGCACTGAGCAGGGACAGACAGAGCTTTGCTGGGGCTGGGAATTGGGATGTGGGCCAGCAGCCAAGTGGAGGAGTCAAATCCTTGGCACACTTGGCTTGGAGTGCTGGGAGGTGACCAGTTAAGGCTGTTTATTCTGAGATTTCAGAACTTTATGCTACTGGTTGGTGGGGGTTTTGCTGCACAGTAATTTCACGCCTATAAGGCGCACTCTTTTGACTAAAATTTTGATTGAAACCCAGAAGTGCGCCTTATAATCTGGTGTGCCTTATATATGGACAAAGTTCAGAAACATGCCAACCTGGAAGTGCAAGCCATGAGTGCCACAGCAGCCGGTGCCGGGGCGGGTGGGAGTGCCGGGGCCCACGGCATGGGGAGGGTGCCTGGGGCTGCATTTGAAGGTTGCACTGATCCGTGAAAAATGTTCGCAAATTGAGCATCTGCCAGTAAACCCCACGATCGTGCCATTCCGTTACTAATTTGTTACTTTGTTGTGCGTGGATCCTCGCTGCAAAAAAAAAAAAGTGCGCCTTATAGTCTGGTGCACCTTATACTCGTGAAATTACTGTGATTTTGAATTCATGACATGGCATGGCAGGAAAAGGTACCAGGTTCCTTCCTTAGAGCGCTGGGTACCACCAGCTCTCCTGCCTGCAGCACACAGAGCTTTTCTTGTGGCACAAGTGAGACAAGCAAGCAAACATTTACACAGCATCTGCTACTGGAAGCACAGGACTTATTCCTCTGACTAGCTTTAAACATGAGTTTTAACCTTAAAACAAGTATTACTTCCTATATTAATTAATAATTTAAAATTATTAATTAATGCCCCAGGTCCTCATTTTGTTGACAACAGCTTCACCTGGAATTCACAAAGGTGATAAACACTTATTTCAACATTTTGTTTACAAACTCTCCCCTTCTCCCTCCAGGAAAATGTGTTTGGTAAATACCTCTGATGACACGAGTACATTTTATTGTTTGAGTTAAATGAATGTCATTGACTTAATTAGTTACACATTTCCCTAGCAGGAAATGGGAAGCCATTAGAACTACTGCATTAAAATACCCCTCAGCTACTGCTCCTCTGCCGATGATTCCAATCTGGCTCATCTGCATTTTCCTGGCAGTGGGTTCAGAAGAGATGCTGGAGGAGCAGCCCAGGATGAATCTCATCACAGAGAGGTGATGTTTGCAGGGCCCCTGTCCTGCCAGGTGTGCCCACCTCTGGAGCAAGAGCTCTGCATCTTCCCATCCTCACCCTCCCCTTGCAACGAGGAAATAAATACTATAAAAATAATGATAAATAAATAAATAATGAAAGAGAAATTAAAATAAATAAATAAGTAAATAAATCCCTTGGTCAGCTGGGCTGGCTGTGTGCCTGCCATGTGCCCCACCACTCTCCTCACTGCCCAGGGTGGTTGGAGGAGCAGAATTGCCCTTGGCTCTAAGCAAACTGTGCTGAGCTCAACCAAAAACATCCCTGAATCATCAACAGCTTCCAGCAGAAATCCAAACCACAGCCCATGAGGATGAACTCTGTCCCAGCCCAAAGCAGCACACCTACACCTCCTGACTCCAGAATAAAATCACACCTATTTCTGGACACATCTGTGCAATTTCAGCCCTCTGGTCACCTACAGCTCAAAAATAACATCCTTTCCTTTTAGAGCACTGTCTCCATGAACAGAACAAGCAAAGGAAGGCTCTGAGAATGTGAGTGACAAAAGGGTTTCAGTGTGCTGGAGCTCCCAGGATAATGAGGAAAATGTACTGCTCATTTCAGTTCAGGGCCACTTTGAAATGAGCTGAGCCACTCAATTAATGAGTATATTTAAATCAAGGAATGGAGGGATAAAAATCACTGAGAGGAGCAATTATTTTGACAGATGCTGCAAGCAGGGTTCTGTAATTCCTCACAGAAGGATTGTGCAGAGCTAATTGTAGTGCAGTGGTTCCACAAACAGGTTCCTCTGGGGGACTCCTTCGCTTTGGGGGGAATTGCTCCTTCACTGGGGCTTCACTCAGGGCCTCACCAAAAGCTGAAAACTAGTGTTTTTTAAGATAATATAGAAAATGGATGAGAACAACCACTGCAGTTAGAATTAGAGCTGAGACAGGATTCTGGCACTCCGGCTTTGAGCTCCTGGTTGTGTTGCTGTTGAACACATGAAAAGCACATCCAGAGAGGCACAAACATGGCCTGAAGCATCCCTGGGACACCTTCATGGTCTGACAAATGGCCAAGGGCAAGGGCTTGTGAACCTCTCAGTCAAAGGTGGGCACTGAAATTCTTTAACTCTGCCCCTGCAAACTGAGAACAGCACATCTGGAGAGACAAACTCCCACTCAAAACACTTATTGGTGATTTATGGCACCTTGAGCTTTTAATCCTCCTCATAAGTCAAAACACAGATTTTTCTCTTGTTTCCAGAGTGCCCCAGGTAGTCACACAAAGCCCAGAACAATCCCTCAGACTCCCTGAATCCCACTGTAAATTCTCGCTGTAAACTCACAGCCAGGCTTGCTTTGTGCAAGTGTAAATCTCAAAGTTGTGGAGTCTGAGAAGTCAGAGCTCAAACTTTCTTAAGCAATTTGCCATTTGAGGATGAACACAGAGAGAAGTGCTCATTTCAAGTGAGGTCTGATTGTGTTTGGAAATTAAATCTATTTACACAAGCTCTTTGCAGCTTAACAGCCGTGGGTGAACCTCCTGTAACCCCACATGGCATTATCAGTTCTGTTTGAGAAGGTGCTGAAAGCTGAAAACTCACATTTTCTAATTTCAGGGATTTGTTTGCTTCCTTTTTTTGATAGCATCCTCTCTCTTCTGACGCTCCATTTCTTCCATTTCCAGTTAGGAATGGCTCTTCCATTACTCCAGGACTATCAAATATTGCAAAAGATGAATTACGTGGAAATAGATGTGTGGTGCTTTGTTAATGCTACTCAGCAGCAGCAATCCAAAAAGCATTATAAAGTCTCTAAAAGCCACTCAGAAAAAGAGATAACATTCATTTAATTTATTTTAGTGATGCTGTTAGTGTCATCCTCAAATGTCACACAGCATTTTCCCTTCTTTTAAAGGCAATTGAGGAGCTGAGAATCTGCAATTCTGGTACCGATTCTGCCACAAGTGTTGATTTAACATGAAAGTGTGAGTGTTTTTATGGTACAGAAAATGTCACAACAGAAACATCCAGAGCTGAGGGATTTGAAAGCACAGCATGGCACTGCAAACTGGAACTGGGGTGGGGTCAGATCCACTCGGGAATCACACTGGGAGATGCCTTTGCTGAGACATTCAAGGGTGTTTTTGACATTTTTAAAGAATTCAGCTGTCCCAGTTGAAGTAAAGAGCTTTTTAAGCTAAGATGCTGCAATGTTAATGCACATGATGATTTTTAATGGGAGGAAGAGGATGGAGAGTCTTTGCTGGCTGAACACACTTGTCCATGGAATGAGTTGTGGAATATCTGGATGAGCAAACTGAGATCAGTTTGAAAGGTTGGTTGGCAATGAAGGGGAGACAGGGCCCTGGGGGAACAGCTCAACTCTCCAGGCTGTGTTCCTGCAATTCCTGTGGGTGCAGCCACTGCAGGTCCTGGGGCAGCATCTCTGTTCCTGATCAGTGCCAGCCCAGGGCTTTGCTCTGCCTTTCCCATTCCCCTGACAAACCCAGACTGAGATTTGTCCCTGCAGACAGAAACTGCAGAGAAGGGCACAGATGGAAGGCAAAGGGCTATTTTATATTTTTTATAGCATTCTCTCTAAATGTATACCCTGATATTGATGTATTTTTACCACCTGGGAACAGAAGACACTGCACAGAGTCCTGTTAACAGTTTAGGACAAAGGACTTTCTCCCAGAAATCTCCCCTTTGTCAAAAGAAACATCTTGCATTGGTAACCTGAAGAAATACAGCCACTGTACTAACACAACATCATTAAAAACCTCTTGGGATAAATTTCCACAGCCCTTTCCCACAGAGCAGTCCCAGCTGAAATGAAAGGACTGTGGTGCTTTGTGCACTGATGTCCCACAGCTGAGAGCTTCAAGCTCCTTCACCTTAAAATCTCTCTTCAGAGACACAAAGTCAGTACAAATGTAAAAGCAATTACTCAATAGGTTTGTAATTAGCGAAGTGAAGCACTGCAGGTTAAGGGCACACACACCTCCTTCAGCTGCTGATGTAAACAAGCTCTACTTGATATTTAAAGTATTTTCAGAAAAAAAAAAATCATGGTGTGCACTAAAGAGAGGAAGAGTTCTTCAGAAAGAACTTACATTAAATAAAGTATTTATTTACTAATTGTCAGACACCTGCTGGTGGGAGGTGTCTGATTTGGAGCAAAAACACCATGACAGACACCTAATTCTGTCCTTTTTCATCCACAATTAACCCTACAGATTAAACAGGAAGGTATCTAGCACTAAAGTGAAGGACAGGCGTGAAGCACAGCCAGAAAAGTCTCCTTTCATTGCAATGCTCCTGTGAGCAAAGAGGGAAATCAGGAAACCAAATCTGAGCCTCTCTGTCTGCCCTGTTTGCCTGACATGTCAGGTGAGTGGTCACAAATAGGAAATTCAGTTTATAGCAACAGGCAGGGATTTGTTAGCACACACTGCAGTTTTAAAGCAAAGCTTTAACAGCTTGGAGGAGTGAGGAATAAAAGAAGTGGAAGATATGCTGCTGTGGAAGTGGAGCATTTAGAGGCAAAGTGTGGGAATAAACAAATTCTTGCAGACACTGCCCTCATGCTGCCTTGTAATTGAACTACATAGATCAAGGAGTGCCACGGGGAAGGAAAAAACAAACCAGTGAGGAATTTAAACGAGCTTTAGGAAGGAATTAGGAAAGTCACCATCAAGCCAGGCTCCAGCTGTAAACACCACGGATCCATGAGGGGATTTTTTCCTCTGGATTTTCACATCCCACGGACACTGGAGCAGCTCAGCCCCCTCAAGCCAGACCCTTCAGTCCTTGCTGCTGTGCTGGGGGTGTTGCTGTGGGTCCCTCCTGCCTGAGCTGCCACGTCTCTGTGTGTGGATAACCTCACCTGCAGCTCCAGCCAGCCTTCCCCAGGATGCCTGGCTCCTGCAGCAGCCCCTGAGTGCTCCTTGCTTGGGACTGATAATCCTTCCAGAGCCAAACACACACTCTTGAAACACTCTGGCTTCAAAGGGGGCTGTGGGCCCCCAGGAAAAAAAAAAAATCATTTGGTTATAGGCAGGCACTTGTCAGGATTTTACTCATGATGAATGACCTAAAACCCAAATAAACCTCTTTGCTTGCCCAGTGCCATGAGGCCTGGGATTTAATTGGAGATCCCAGATGTTACCAGATAATATATAATTACAGTGATCATCTTCTGATTAGACCACAACCCAAAAAGCAGCACTTGAGTGCCACTGAAGTCAGTGGGAGCTTTGCCAGCAGCTCCAAGCTGGCAGGATTTCACCCAACATTTCTCTCACAGCACATTTAATTAGTGGTCAGTAATGAGGCACTCTTAAAATTCCCCACATCTGGGGAAAGAGAAACATGATTAGATTAGAGTGTACAGTTATAATTCACAAATAGGATTGTTAGAACTGGTTTTCATCTGCTTTTTTTTTTTTTCCTCCTTCTTTGCCAGGAATAACACAATTAAACTCAGCGTCCCCACACAAAAGTGAGTGAGGAATGGCTGAGGTGAGGAAAGCTCCTGACATGGGGGGCCTGATTTAGGGGTCCCATCTCAGATTAGAGGCAATCCTGATTAACTCACAGATGGTTTTTCAGAGAAGGTTTGCAAATTAACCACAAATCACCCCAGAGCACGAGATCAGATGGAAAACAAACCAGGAGGAAATGAGGCAAAAAGTGAACCACCTCTTGCAGCAGGATGATGGGCACAGGAGTTCCTCAGTGCTGTCCCAACACAAGACATGGACTGGCTAAGCCCTGATGTACATTTTTGAGCTGTATATTCATTTATCACAGCTCTGAGTTCCCACTGGACTCACTGGGCCAGGCAGAGCCGTTCCCTGAGCACCTCCAGGCATTGCAAACCCTTGTTTTCTGTCCCTGAGCTGCACTGAAAATACACAAACACACACCCAGAGGAGCTTTCCATGGAGATACAGCAGTGGTTGTAACTGGAAAAGGATTCTGGTGAGAATCCAGGCATGTCCAAGGGCTGGGGGATGGATGAATAACAGCAGAGTGGGGAGGTTTGGCTGGTATAGAAATTGCTCGTGAGAGAAGCTCAGCAAAAAGGTTGCACACATGGGGTGATGAAATGGAGTTCAGGGATCTGGCATGTACAGTAATTTCAAGATTATAAGCCGCACCTTTTTCATTGAAGAATCCAGCCTATCCCAGTAGTGCGGTTTATATTCAGGTGCGGCTTATCTATGGACGAATCCCAGCAAAATGCTGACGTGGAAGTGAGAGCCGGCCGGGGAGGGTGCCTGGGGCTGCCTTTAAAGGCTTGGCTGGTCTATGAAAGCTGTTTGCAACTTGAGCACCTGACACCAAACCCTGCACTGGAGCGATTCTGTTACTAATTTGTTACTTTGTTAACATGGATCCTCACTTAAAAAAAAAAAAAATGGGTGCAGCTTATATTCAGGTGCGGCTTATATATGGACAAATCCCATGGTCTACCCGGCTACCGAGAGGTGCGGCTTCTAATCAGGTGTGGCTTATAATCGTGAAATTACTGTAATTTTTATATTTCGTGGGAAAAAACCCCCAGACAAACAGAACAAGTTTGTTCATATTTGAGAATTCCATAGGAAGGGGTTTCTTTGATTTCCTAAGCAAAACGTTTCTTCGTCATCTCATACTCCTCCAATATTCCAGGAGAGAAAAGAACAAAGCCTGAGCTCAACAAAATGCTGTGACATAAACCCAAAGTCAGACTCGAGCTGCAATAATGGCTGCAAATATGGATTTTATTTCCATTTGCTTCTCTGAGTGAGTGCTCCCTGGTTTCCATTAACATTTGGAAGAAATCATGCTGACTCCAAGCTGGTTGGGAGGGGAAGGCAATGGCTGTAATGTGGATTATGGGATCACTGTCTGGATTAAGCTGGCCAGAGAACCTTCACTTTCACAAAGGGTTTCCATTTGTGCATGCAAGTGACTGGACAGCATGGTTACAGCTATATTATCATCTCCAGGTTTCTTTTCTTCTCTTTCCCTTCCCAGAGGATTACTCCTTTTTGCTTGGAATAACAAGCAATAAAAATGAGCAGGCTGTAAAACCCAATGATCTGGATGGAATTACCTCCAACCTGCTCCGAACAGCAGATGTCCCTGTTCCTGGCCAGACCATGGCCAGAAGTTTCTGCAGTCCCAGGAACGACAGACATAGATTTCCACACCCACAGACTGAAGAAGGATGACTGCAGATGTGACTTTTCTCCGTTCAAATCCACATTTAATGTTGTTCCCGCCCTTCAAACCTCCTCTGAGTGGAAAGGTGGGATTTGTTTCACTACACAGCCTGGGAGTATTGAGTTTCTGCCCTGCCTTTGCTCAGTTAGCACCACAATGAGCTATTGCATTCAGCAGAACTGTAAGATCAAATGTCATAAATACTCTGGTGCCTTCACAGTGCCCTGGAGGGATCCCATTTTCATCCTCATCAAGGTACAATTGTGCATATCTACCAATGTCACCTCCACAGGGAAAAAGTCAACCTTGCATTCACACACGAGCTGAGATGCTGAAGAAAAAAAAAACTTTTGCCACCGTTGGCTGTTTGACACAACCAGGCTCCCACAAAATTTACTTGAATCCATTATTGGCATCAGCTGGAATCTCATAAAACCTTAGGACAGTGGTTGACTCTGCATAAGCCTTTCCCTGCTTGGGAATTACCTGTCAAGAGCAAGTTTGCAATGAATAGATTCATTTCACTTCTCCAAAATGCTTGTGAGCTTCAGGAAACAAGATGGTGTTTGGGCTCCAAGGCTGAGGAGCAAATGTTATTCAAATATTTCATGTTTTCACTGGAAAGAGGCACTCTGGTACAGGGCATTCCTCGAATTCTCAACTGCAGTGGGAAATTTGGGGATTGAATCACATCAAATCAGTCAGGGTAACAGGAGCAGACTTCTGAAACAGCTCCCCACACAAAGTTTATTCCTGGATAAACCAATATTTATAGAGCTGAAAACATCCACTGGGGGAACTCTGGATCTGTCACCTGGAGGTGTCACAGCCTTTCCAGAGCCCCTGAGGAGCTGCACACACAGCTGGAGAGATCTGATAACATGTTATGACAGAGCTGTGCTCTGTCACTGCCTGGCCAGGCTGATCTGGGAGTGAAGCTCTGCAGAGGAGCAGAACAGTAAAAATTAAATGCTGCTGGGGTGCTGGCCTTTCCTCAGGCTCCAGGTCTGAGAACAAAGATGTTTCCCTGCAGCAGCAGGGCAGGGAGTCTGAAACTTGAACCATTGCTTCTTTTTTTCCCCTCAGGACTTTTCATTCCAGTCTAAGAACATGCCTCTCCTTCTAATTATTTTAACTCCTCAGAGAGCAGTCACCTCTTCTAATGGAAGTGATGCCAAAACTCCTGGGAGCACCAGCATGGCCCTAAAGAATATAAATCCTTCTCCCACTTTCTCTCTTAATCTCCACTAAATCCCCTTACATTATGCTGAATTAGATAACAGGGAGGGCATTAATATTTCCTCAGATAAGAAATAAGCTGCCCTCAGTTAAACAGCCCCTATTATTTATATCCATGTGAGCAAAGCAACAACCATGAATTAGAAATTGCCAGATTCCCTGGCTTTTTTCTTTGTTTTGTTTGGGTTTTTAATTTTTTTTTTTAATTTATTTTTAAATATGGTGGCATGTTAAAAAAAAAACCAAACAAAACTTGTGAAGCTGGGGCCAGAAGTTATTAAAGTAATGGGAAAAGCCTGATGGAACAAAGCTGATCCAGAACATGGATTGAGGAATATTATGTAACTATCAAATGCTTCCCAAAAGCAAGTGAATAGTGCCCTGAATCTGTGGGCATGACATCACCGCCTCCTAAGCACTTAATTCCCACAGATCCATTGTATCTTGTGATTATTTACAGGGGAAGCACTGAGATTGTCTCCAGAGCACGAGCTGGGTGCAGCCATCGGGCTGAGGAAGTGCTGCCGCCTCCCAGGGCTTCAATATCTGGGTTTATGGGCTTCTCTGTCATTATCTGTGCTCCAAGATGGGAATGCACCCTCACTGCATGGGGAAATTGGCTTTTTTTCACTCCCCTCTCAGGAGAGAGTTTCTCAGCCAAAGTGGGAAAGGATCTTGAAATGTTTTGTGGGAGCCACAGATGGAAACATGAAGAACCTGATTAGGAAAGTGCATTTATTTGGTCTGACAGGTTAATCTGAATGGTGACTGTGGATGACACAGCCTCAGGTAAAACAAAATTCATATGGCAATTCAGCAGGAGCAGTTGATGAAAGAATGACCAAATGATCATAAATCTGCATTTCTGAGGTCCAGCTCTAATTTCTCAGCACAAAGCACAGTGCTCAGATGATCCATTCACCATCAGTAAATACATGAAGATGGAATTAGGAGGAAATTGTGGTACCTGTTGGAATTATCAAGATCTGGGCAAACTACCTGTAATCATTTATTTGATGGATGAGACTTTCCCCCTGGGCAGACAGCACATGTTGTAATTCTTCTGAATGTGCTTATTATTTTAAATTGTTTGTTCCATCGTTTTCTCAGCAAATGAAGGGAAATGGGTTGCCAGGAACACATACCTTTGGTTATCCAAACTGCTTGTTTAGCCTCAATAAGTGCTTATTATTTTCTTTCCCTGAACAGAAATCTGTTCTTCTGCTGCAATATTTGCTAAGCGCTTTCTTGCAAAACAGAACAATTCTGAAAATAGGAATAAAGTGGAATTATTCACTAGAAAAGCAAGGGTTTCCCAGGCAGATTTTTGCACACTGTTATTTCTGTGGGGATTACAATGGGGAGTCCTCTGAGTTGTTTATTCTAAAATAAAACTGTGAATTGCATCCACCACTCTCAGTCCATCCCACGCATCCAGATTTTCCAACTGCCCCCCTGCAATTTGCACAGCCTGGATAAAAATCCAGCTGCAAAGACTTCACAGCAGCAGGGAGATCACGTTCATCGTTCACATCTCCAGTGTTTGAGCCACACAAATCCCTGCAGGTCTGGCTGTGAGCTCAGCTCAGCTCCAAGCAGCTCCAGAGGAGCAGGGGGAAGGTGTCTGTTCCCAAATTCCCCCTGTCCATCCATCCATCCATCCATCCATCCCTGCTTGCACCAGCCCTGCAGGAGGTTTTCGTGTGCTCAAGTGAAGAAATAGCCTGACAGACTGCTGCCCGTGTCTAATCCTGCAAATCAGCACCAATAATCACCTTAGCTCTGCAGCAGATCTATTTTTGATGAGTGCCACCCCCCGGCTGATTTTGGGCTCCCAGTTCCAGATGTGAGGCCATTGGCTGCTGGATAATGCTGGACTTTCCCTGGGACTCTGTAATCCCTTGGGATTATTCACTGAGATGCTTCCCTCTCCTTTTTACATAACCAAGGGGACCTTTCTTATTTATCACCAGAATGGAGTGGTTTCTAAATTCAGGCCACAAAAGCTGTTCTTTAAACTGGCCCTCTGATATTTATCCTTTTATAAATGCAATATACTGAACTTGGATAAATAGGCTCCTCATTCTAGGGCTCTCATATTTTCAGTTATTGTTACAATCAAATCTCAAACAACAATATATTAATTTTTTTCCACCATTTTTTTCCATTCAATTTTTCCCTGGGGCAAAATAAAACCCACTTTTTACTCATAGCCCAAAGCTTATATAACTCTTGAGGATATGATTCATGCTACAACTGCACTTTGAAAGACACACACACAGACATTGGTGTTGTCTGCCAGCATCTCAATTCTCTTTGAAACACATAAACTCTCACTGCCTTCCTTTGGCTGCAGGAAGAAATCTGTCAATGTTTTTAAAGTTCAGTGTGAAATACCTCCCTTGCCACCAGAACTGAGTGGGAAGATTTTTTCCTGTTCCCCTGAAGAGCTGTAAGATTTTGGAAGCGTTTCATGTTGTGCATCAGGACAATCCATCAACACTTTGAAACTCATTGAGGAAGAGAAATTCAGATTTCTTAATTCCATTCCTGAATCTGAAAACATTTTGTTCCTGTGTGAAGCATCTCATTTTTGAGATACCTGAAATATGGAAATGAAAACATGATCACTTTCTGAAAACCCAACAATTTTCTTATTCTGATAGTTGCTTAAAATATAATTTTAAAATTCCCTAAAAAAATTGTCATTTATTGAAGGCAAAATCCAATTAATTCCAGGTAAGAATTTCTCAGTGTGACTATGTCTGTAGGAATCAGTAGGTTTGTGCACTCAGTTACTTGGATTGGAGTGTCCAGATTAAAATGGACCATTGAGAGAGAATTCCTAGACCTTGGCGTGGTGTTACCAGGGTAGGAGCAGTGGAGGGCAGCCCTGATATGAAATAGTAAATATTTCTCATGGTTTAATCAAGGGAAATGCTGCTACATAATTTTATTTTAAGGAATTTGGAAGTTTACAGAGAAAAAGGTTGTTTTGATTTTGACTGCAATGTTTTTGGCTCATCCTGATACTCTTTAAAATGCCAATCCAAATAAAATGGGATCTTTGCTTTACAACCATCCTAGAAGAAAACATCTTAAAACACCCACTCAGTGGATGGTCAGAGGTGTAAACTCAGGGGTTTCAAACCAGAGCATTAATGAAATATGAGTGTGTTTGACTCCTGGAAGCAAAAACATTTCTGTGATTTCTTGACTACACCTGCACTACACCTTCCCATCACAAATTGCTGCCTATCCCAAATTCCTGCCCATCACAAATTCCTGCCCATTCTGTCCCGGTGACCCTGCAATGTCCCTCCTGTTTTGCTGCCAGCCCCAGAGAAGAGCCTGACCCTGTCCTGCCCCTCCAGAGTTGCTGTGAAAGCTTCAGGGCTCAACCCACAGCAGCTGGAGCACAAGGACAGAGAGGGACTGCAAAAAAATGGGTTTCCAAGGAAACCAGAAAATTAAAAAAATGTCATATTACTTGATGGAAATATTTAATTAAGCAATTTAACAATTTCTCCTAGATTTAATTTGGTATAAATAACATTTAAAACAATACTGACTCTTTGAGTAGGAAAAGCCACTTTTATCCTCATTTTTAAAACTTCATCACAGATAGTTCATAGGACTAGGGCAAAAATACAACAAAAGTTGCTGGAGTTGGACCCTTGATATCTTGACCTTTAAGACAAACACTCCATCTGTTCAGATAATAAATTTAAATATATTATTTATATATAAATTCTGTGGTCCAGTTTAAGGGTTCAGGTTTTGCCATTAACATGTTTTAATGACTGCAGGGGGGTTCAGACTTGTGGCCTGAATACACCAGGTACCACAAAGCTAAATCCAGTTAAACTGCTCTCTGGGCTTTGAGCATCAGCTCATAACAGAGTTGGATTCTGTAACTGGACTTTAAAAGAAAACCCATTTGGTTAATTTTGAAAAGCCAAGCAAAGCATTCTCCTGTGATTTGCATTCCATGTTATTTGACCAAAGGCTGGAATAAACAATTAGGAGAAGCAGCAAGGGTTGATGGTGTGCAGGCAGTGCCTGCTTGGGAAGGGCTGGAACCACCAGAAACTTTGAAGAGCTGTCTGAACCACCCAGGACCTATGAGGAGCTGTTTGAACCACCCAGAACCTGTGAGGAGCTGTCTGAACCACCCATCACACGCCGCACCCTTTGCTGTGTCAGCACGGTCCCTAATGGATGAGCTGCTGCATTGCCATAATGTGATTTAAAAAGAGAAATAGCCATAAACATCTGCTCCATCAGCACTCAGCTTGGTTTGCTGAACTCCTGGGTGTGTTGCAATGAAGGAGCCACCATCTGCTGCTGAGCTCTTGCCCTTTCCACTTCTGTGCTCCTGCCAGCCACCTCCAACACCCAAGAAAATCCCTGGAATGACTAGGACGTGGAACAGAGCTCAGCAGATGTCCCATGGTGGCACCCAGGAGTCACTCACAGCCTCCCACCCACTCTCACCTAAATTAATCAGTGT